>JADBJO010008317.1:25000-40000 GCA_016801955.1 Conus betulinus | reverse complement strand
AGGCACGTATTTCCAGTGAACCAGAACGCACACAATTCACGACCTCCCTTCCAAAAATTCCATCCCTGGACAGTTAATTTTGTGAATATTTGTGGTGATTCTAACAACTCTGAATTTGAACCTGTTGTATGGTTTATGGGTGTGTAGTTTTCTGATAACTTTGATGTCATTTGCATAGTACGGCCCATTTATCAGAGATTATTCTGATAACTCTGACGTACATTCTATAGAATTGATGATACACTTGATGGTGATAGACGGACGCTGATTGTATGATGTGATTCACATTTGACAGTCTGTGGCGATTCTGGTAGCTCTGGCGCTGTTTGTACAGCGTGATTAATTTACAAGTGTAAATATAAAGTGTAAGGTGTCCATAAGTGTGACTGAATATTCATGGTTCAAATAGTTTTGTCAATACAGGTGATAAAAAATAGGAATAAAAGGGGTTCGTTACCGTCAAAGATACAAAACAAAAAACAGATTATAGGACAAAACACATTGCATTTCAACCTGTTGGTCTTCTTCAGGCAAAAACAAACATTTTGGACAATGAAAACAAGAACAAGAAACCACTCCTCTCCTCACATTCGGCGAAAAATGTCTGTAGTGATGCAACAACCACTTATTCATAATATATATATATATATATATATATATATATATATATATATATATATATATATATATAATATATATATATAATACACGAAGTAAAGCCTGCTGATTTTTGGGTGCCGCTCAGAAACGTCAAGTGCTGGATGTAGTCATGAGTTAAAAACACAAGAAGCAGTAAAGTCCGCAATTCCATTTCCACTCCATATATACATATAAGTGTGTGTGTGTGGTGTGTGTGTGTGTGTGTGTGTGTGTGTGTGTGTGTGTGTGGTGTGTGTGTGCGCGCGCGCGTGCGTGCGCGCGCATACAGTGTGAATAATTATCAAGATTAAACGTGCACGCAAATATGAAGTACGGTTATAAAACACGTCACATACATTCTCATCTCAAATCCATCAGGTCATGACACTCGGAGAAAGTAAATCCTACAGACTAGTTTTACTATCATGTTGTTCCAATAAGGCAGCAAGGTCACGGACAACAGGCGCATAGAAAGGAAAGAACATTGATCATATATACAACAAACATTTACCTCTCTTAGTTTGATACATGGGAATCATTTGGTTTCTCATTTATCATCATTCCACCAAGATTATATATATATAATATATATATAGATATATATATATATATATATATATATATATATATATATATATATATATATATATATATATATATATATATATATATATATATAATATATATATGTATGTATGTATGTATATATAATATATAATTTCTACACGTTATATATGTTGAGCAGATCCTCCACAAACATTCACGTTAGTTTGTTTGGTTAATTCCACATTCATGCAAGTAATATTTTTCCATCACAAGTATCAAATCCAACACATCGTTTTTTTTCTTCATCAGTTCTATATTAAAGAATAAACACAGTTTTCAGAACAATGTCAACCTCTTCACAGAATGCCCGTGTAAACTCATATTCTAACAGGAAGTGATTAACTGAATTGGTCTTTTTCAGTGATTACATTTGCTCCTATTAATCATTTGCATACCTTGTTGTTCAAAACATAACATATTTCTAAGATCTCTGTGGCACATTTTTTGCTAGAACCATTCCAGTTTGTGTTGATTTAATGTTCTTAATCTTATGGTACCTGTGTCCAGTCAGTAGGTTTGTCCAGACATTGTTACTATTTGACAAGGCACTTGAATTAAAAACTTCATTAGTTTCGTTTTCCCTTTGGTAAGGCTACAGAATTTATGAATCGCTACAGTTCTGTCATTATTATTGTGTCTGTCTAATTGTATTCTCTTATCAATGCTTCTGATTTCTATCTCCTGTTCTCTGTGTAGTCTTCAACCTGCAGCACGCCCCTTATGTTATCAGAACACTGACCTGGATTCCCAGCTTGTCTATGATGATTATGGCGGTTAACAAAAGTGTCACTGTCATGGAGAGGAATTCTAAATTAAGGTATATTGCTCTGTATCCACTTCTTGTAAAAGAACTTTTTTCTTCCAGTTTAAGTTTTCATGATTAAAAAATAGGCTCGGTAGCTAAATCTGTACTTTTTTTCGTAAGTCCATATGTTTGCCGAGCGTTTAATATGTGTGAGAGAAAAAAGAAAAACCTGTAAAACATGGTTGTATTGTTGCTTTCTACAAATCTGTCAGGTCCTTATTCATTAAGTTTATCTATTTCGGGACGTAACAAATGCGTTTCCATCATAATGGAATACAGATGATTTTAAGTATTTATAACAAGAAATAAAACAAACATTCCAATGCTGATTCTGTAGTATGGTTCCTACCGCTGTGGTAAATCTCAGGACTTTATTGCTGTGGTATATACATTTGTGGTAATTTTCATTTTGTTAGGTGATAAATACTGAATAAAGTTTCGTTCGTGTGGATATCAATTGATTTTAGTTTTTTTTTGTTCGGTAGGTTGATTGGTTTATGTTTTTATTTTTGTTGTCGTTGGTGGTGGTGGTGATGGCGGTGGTAATGGTAGTGGTAGTGGTGGAGGGGTTGGGGGTGGTCGTGATGGTGGTGATGGTGTGTGTGTGTGTGTGTGTGTGTGTGTGTGTGTGTGTGTGTGTGTGTGTGTGTGTGTGTGTGTTTTTCTTTTAACCAGTTGGCTGGAATTGTCGCTGTCTGACCTTCTCATCCACTTCACTGGCATTGCTCCCAAAGCCCTTCATCCCAGCCCCCTGTTCACAGCTGCACCCCCAGCCTGTCCCATAGCAGTCCTGGCACCGGCAACTGGCGGGGATCAGTCAGTATCAAGTTGTCATGAGGCAACCTACCTGAGAAGACCCTGCACCGGTGCTGTGTCACTTGGGTGGTGTTGAGTGGTGTCTGTTGTGATCACACCACACACACACCCCCCACACCACACACACACACACACACCACACACACACACACACACACACACACACAATCAAACACAGTACATGCTTACTTGTACGATATACGCACCGCCCCACCCCCATCCCCAGTTCTGATCCCCCAACAGCCCCACTTTCCCCACTTCCCTTGTCCCCAGTTACCTTCCTTCCACTCCACCACCCCATCCACCCTCCTTCCCCCTGTCCCCACCTCTCCCCCACCTTTCCCCTCTCCCTTTCCCCTGTCCCCATCTCTCCCCCACCTTCACCCTCCTCCCTTTCCCCTGTCCCCACCTCTCCCCCCCTTTACCTTCCTCCCTTCCCCTGTCCCCACCTCTCCCCCACCTTTACCTTTCCTCCCTGTCCCCCACCTCTCCCCCACCTTTACCTTCCTCCCTTTCCCCCTGTCCCCACCTCTCCCCCACCTTTACCTTCCTCCCTTTCCCCTGTCCCCACCTCCCCCACCTTTACCCTCCTCCCTGTCCCCACCTCTCCCCCACCTTTACCCTCCTCCCTTTCCCCACCTCTCCCACACCTTTACCTTCCTCCCTTTTTCTCCCCACCTCTCCCCCACCTTTACCTTCCTCCCTTTCCCCCTCCCCACCTCTCCCCCCACCTTTACCTTCCTCCCTGTCCCACCTCTCCCCACCTTTACCTTCCTTGTCCCCACCTGTCCCCACTCTCCCCCACCTTTACCTTCCTCCCTTTCCCCACCTCTCCCCCACCTTTACCTTCCTCCCTTTCCCCTGTCCCCACCTCTCCCCCACCTTTACCCTCCTCCCTTTCCCCACCTCTCCCCCACCTTTTACCTCCTCCCTTTTTCACCTCCCCACCTCTCCCCACCTTCACCTCTCCCTCCCTTCCCCTGTCCCCACCTCTCCCCCACCTTTACCTTCCTCCCTTTCCCCTATATCCCCACCTCTCCCCCACCTTACCCTCCTCCCTTTCCCCTGTCCCCACCTCTCCCTCCACCCCCACCTTTACCCTCCTCCCTTTCCCCACCTCTCCCCCACCCCCACCTTCACCCTCCTCCCTTTCCCCCTGTCCCACCTCTCCCCCACCTTTACCTTCCTCCCTTTCCCCTATCCCCACCTCTCCCCCCACCTTTACCCTCCTCCCTTTCCCCTGTCCCACACCTCTCCCCCACCCCCACCTTTACCCTCCTCCCTTTCCCCTGTCCCCACCTCTCCCCCACCTTTACCTTCCTCCCTTTTCCCCTGTCCCCCACCTCTCCCCCACCTTCACCTTCCTCCCTTTCCCCTGTCCCCACCTCTCTCCCCCACCTTTACCTTCCTCCCTTCCCCTGTCCCCACCTCTCCCCCACCTTTACCTTCCTCCCTTTCCCCACCTCTCCCCCACCCTTTACATTCCTCCCTTCCCTCCCCCTTTCCCCCACCTTTACCTTCCTCCCTTTCCCCTGTCCCCACCTCTCCCCCCCTTCCTCCCTTTCCCCCTGTCCCCACCTCTCCCCCACCTTTACCTTCCTCCCTTTACCCCTGTCCCCACCTCTCCCCCACCTTTACCTCCCTCCCTTTCCCCCCACCTCTCCCCACCTTTTACCTTCCTCCCTTCCCCCCCCCCTCTCCCCCACCTTTTACCTTCCTCCCTTTCCCCTGTCCCCACCTCTCCCGCACCTTCACCTTCCTCCCTTTCCCCTGTCCCCACCTCTCCCCCACCTTTACCTTCCTCCCTTTCCCCACCTCCTCTCCCCACCTTTTACCTTCCTCCCTTCCCCCCCCCTCTCCCCCACCTTTACCTTCCTCCCTTTCCCCCTGTCCCCACCTCTCCCGCACCTTCACCTTCCTCCCTTTCCCCTGTCCCCACCTCTCCCCCAACCTTTACCTCCTCCCTTTCCCCTGTCCCCACCTCTCCCCCCACGTTCACCTTCCTCCCTTTCCCCTGTCCCCACCTCTCCCCCACCTTTTACCTTCCTCCTTTTCCCCTGTCCCCACCTCTCCCCCACCTTTACCTTCCTCCCTTTCCCCACCTCTCCCCCACCTTTACCTTCCCCCCCTTTCCCCTGTCCCCACCTCTCCCCCACCTTTACCCTCCTCCCTTTACCCTGTCCCCACCTCTCCCCCACGTTCACCTTCCTCCCTTTCCCCTCTCCCCACCTCTCCCCCACCTTTACCTTCCTCCCTTTCCCCACCTCTCCCCCACCTTTACCTTCCTCCCTTTCCCCCCTGTCCCCACCTCTCCCCCCACCCCACCTTTCCTTCCTCCTTTCCCCTGTCCCCACCTCTCCCCCACCTTTACCTTCCTCCCTTTCCCCTGTCCCCACCTCTCCCCCACCTTCACCTTCCTCCCTTTCCCCTGTCCCCACCTCTCCCCCACCTTTACCTTCCTCCCTTTCCCTGTCCCCACCTCTCCCCCACCTTCACCTTCCTCTCCTTTCCCCTGTCCCCACCTCTCCCCCACCTTTACCCTCCTCCCTTTCCCTCCTCTCCACTATTCTCGTCTTTCTCACGTCCCCACCTCTCCCCTACCTTCCCAACCCCTGCCCCTCCCCCGTTCCCCCATCCACATCCTTTCCATGTTTACCCCCCCCCCACCTCCTTCTCCCTCCTACCTTCCCCACGTCCCTCCTGCCCCTGTCTTTCCAACCAACCCCATCTCTCCCTCCACTTCCCCCTCCTCCCTTTCCACTCACCATCTGCATTTCTCCCCCTCCGCATCCCCCCTCTCCTCCCCCTTCCTACATACCTTCGCTTTCCCCTTCCCCACCTCCCCTTTATCTTCCCCCTTCCTCCCCCTCCCCTTTTCCCCCACGCGCCTCATTCTTTCAATCTTCCACCCTCCACCCCCCCCCCCCCCCCCCCCTTGCCTATTCTTCCACATCCTGGACTCCCCCCCCCCACCTCCCTCTTTCCGATTTCCCTCCCCTCCATCCCTGCCTCAGTCTGTTCATCTCTCCATCCCCCGCCTTAGTCTGTTCATCTCTCCATCCCCCACCTTAGTCTCTTCATCTCTCCATCCCCCCACCTTAGTCTGTCCATCCATCTCCATCCCCTACCTTAGTCTGTTCATCCCCCCACCTTAGTCTCTTCATCTCTCCATCCCACACCTTAGTCTGTTCATCTCTCCATCCCACACCTTAGTCTTGTTCATCTCTCCATCCCCCGCTTTAGTCTGTTCATCCCCCCCGTCTCCTTTCCCCCCCCAATCCTCCCCTACTACTCCGCCTACTACCGTCTCTCTCAACCGTCCCCCATCTCCCCTTACTACCCCCTTCCTCTCCTTCCCCCTCTTCCCTCTCTCCCAGTTGCATCTTCACCCACTTTCCCACCTTCTTCTTGCCTTTCCCCACCCACCCCTTTTCCACCCATTTCTGCATTACCACCCTCACCTCCCTCCCCCTCGCCTCCCATACCCCCCTGCCCACATCTATGTCACCCACTACTGTCTTTGCCTGTTTTCACACTCTCTCTCTTTTTTCCCCCCACCTCCTTCACCTTTTTTCTCCCAGCCCCCCATCCCCCTCGCCCTTCCCTCTTCTCCTGTCCCCCTTTTCCCTCCCCCACTTCCCGTCCGTTCTCTATTCCCCCGTCCCTCTTTCCTCTATTGTCTTAGTCACACTTGGAATCCTCTGAGGAAAAAAAAGGTGTGTGTGACCCAGGACTGCAGCACATCCCTGTACATCTTCAGTCTAACGCTTCCCATCAGAGCTGTGTCAGGGGAAGCGATATGAACGTCAACGATAGGAATCCACACATCCCTGTACATCTTCAGTCTAACGCTTCCCATCAGAGCTGTGTCATGGGAAGTGATATGAACGTCAACGATAGGAATCCACACATCCCTGTACATCTTCAGTCTAACGCTTCCCATCAGAGCTGTGTCATGGGAAGTGATATGAACGTCAACGATAGGAATCCACACATCGCTTCACCGCTCGTTGTCAACATGCCACTGATGTGACTGCATGTCCAGCTCAAAAGGGGCACGGTCTGGATTGTCTCTGACTGCTAATGAATCCTCATGTCAGATTCAGACATCAGTTGAAACCTGAATCCATGTAAGGAGCAAGAACACACACACGCGCGCGCGCGCGGACGCGCGTGCACACACACACACACACACACACACACACACACACACACACACACACACACACACACACACACACACACACACACACACTTGCGCGCACACACACACACACACACACACACACACACACACACACACACACACACACACACACACACACACACACACACACACACTTGCGCACGCAGATGCACACACACACACACACACACACACACACACACACACACACACACACACACACACACACACACACACACACACACACTTGCGCACGCAGATGCACACTTGCGCACGCAGATGCGCGCGCGCGCGCGCGCACACACACACACACACACACACACACACACACACACACACACACACACACACGTACGCACGCACGCACGCACGCACACTAATACACACGCAATGGAGTGAATTCATTACTACACAGCCATATGAAACAAAGCAGTAGCTCACTCTCTCTCCCCCACTAGGGTCACACAATCTTGTTTCGGGTTTTCAGATGTTAAATAAACGTTAGCGAACCGCCTAACAAAAGGTGGACAAACGAATCAAAAGACAAAATGCGACGCGTTTTGACCTCTTAGGTCTTCTTCAGGCAAGACACAAAACAATTATCACAATGAAAAATGAACGATCAATCACTTATCTTCAATCTTTAACAAAGAAAGATAGCGGCAATTGCAACCCAGTGAAGTGAAAGACAGTTTAATGTAACAATGGTAATGACAACGGCACAGTTTGATGTAACGATGACAACGGCACAGTTTGATGTAACGATGGTCATGACAGCGGCACAGTTAAACGTAACGATGATAATGATAGCGGCACATTTTGATGTAACGATGGTCATGACAACGGCACAGTTAAACGTAACGATGGTGATGACAGCGGCACAGTTTGATGTAACGATAGTAACGACAGCGGCACAGTTTAAATGTAACGATGGTAACGACAGCGGCACAGTTTGATGTAACGATAGTAACGACAGCGGCACAGTTTAATGTAACGATGGTAATGATAGTGGCTTAGTTTAATGTAACGATTGTAACGACAGCGGCACAGTTTAATGTAACGATGGTAATGATAGTGGCTTAGTTTAATGTAACGATGGTGATGACAGCGGCACAGTCTAATGTGATGATGGTAATGACAGCGGCAATGACAAACCAGTGAAGTGAAACACAGATTCTTGCTACATTTCAATTTTAAATTACAACCAACAGACCCAGTTACCGCCATGTCAAACAGCCTTCTGTGCAGGAAGGGAGAAGTCACCGCCATGTCAAACAGCCGCCGTCTGGGCAGGAATGGAGAAGTCACCACCATGTCAAACAGCCTTCTGGGTAGGAAGGAAGAAGTCACCGCCATGTCAAACAGCCTTCTGTGCTGAAGGGAGAAGTCACCGCCATGGCAAGCAGCCTTCTGTGCTGGAAGGGAGAAGTCACCGCCATGTCAAACAGCCTTCTGTGCAGGAAGGGAGAAGTCACCACCATGTCAAACTGCCTTCTGTGCAGGAAGGAGAAGTCACCGTAATGTCAAACAGCCTTCTGGGCAGGAAGGGGGGAGAGTGTAACGACCAAACTTGTAAACAGCATGCCAGCTGGGACTACAGCTAAAGGTCGCTACACACTCTGTAGGGAGGGCCAGGTGGCTCATGGCAGTGATCCATGTGTTTCGTACCAAAGGGGCACGTGTGCCGCGCACTCTTCTCTGCTAGCATGCAATTGTTTTACAACATGCTGGAGTTTGTGCTGGATAGTATTAATATTCAGTCCTACTTTCAACATCAATATTTAGTCCTACTTTCAACACATGTTGTAAGACAAACTGGCTGTTATCAGTCGCTGTTTTTTATTGTTTGTGATTGATTGTGTGTTGCTTATTTCAATTATTTACAAAAGGAATGCAAGTAAACAGGGAGGTATATGCATGGTGACATTTCATGAAAAAGGTTTTTTCGTCTACTTTCATTATGCACTTCGCATCGTTAAAACTACTGTTTACCACCACAGAGAAGCCAGCTTTGGATTAAAGCAATGGATACATAAACAAAGGATCAAAGCATATAGAGAAATGCAGAAAGGATCAAAGCAATAGATAAATAAACAAAAGGATCAAAACAATAGATAGATAAACAAACCATAGCGAACCAAAGGATCAAAGCAATAGTAAATAAACAAAGGATCAAAGAAATAGATAAATAAACAAAGGATCAAAGCAATAGATAAATAAACAAAGGATCAAAGCAATAGATTGATAAACAAAGGTTCAGTGTAATATATAGATAAATAAAGGATCAAAGCAATAGATATATAAACAAAAAAATGTACACTTTACTACAACTTTTTGCAACAATGGCAGTGATTTCTTCTTCTAGTAGTACAACAGATGCTGCTCCTGCTGCTGCTACTGCATCTGCTGCTGCTGCTGCTGCTACTACTACTACTACTACTACTACTACTACTACTACTACTACTACTACTACTACTAGGCAATTGCTGCTGCTGTTGCTGCTGCTGCTGCTACTGCTACTACTACTACTACTACTACTACTACTACTACTACTACTACTACTACTACTACTACTACTACTAGCCTATTGCTGCTGCTGTTGCTACTGCTGTTGATGCTTATGCTACTACTGTTACTACTACTACTACTACTACTACTACTACTACTACTACTACTACTACTACATCGCTCTCAGCTTTCACATCAATTCATCAGTGTGGCCCTGATTCCTTGTCAGTTGGTGATGAACCCAGAATACTTCCCAGGAAACATTGGGGAGTACAATACCATCTGCTGGACATGTTCAAACCAGGCCAGGTTCTCTAGCACTGCCCAAGGAACATTGGGGAGTACAATACCATCTGCTGGACATGCTCAAACCAGGCCAGGTTCTCTAGCACTGCCCAAGGAAACATTGAGGGGTACAATACCATCTGCTGGACATGCTCAAACCAGGCCAGGTCTCTCTAGCACCACCCCAGGAAACATTGGGGAATACAATACCATCTGCTGGACATGCTTAAACCAGGCCAGGTTCTCTCATACAGAAGGACAAGGGAAATCTTCCCCTCCCCTTTTTGGTCCCTCGTCCATTTCTACTGACCTCAGTGCTCAGACAGCTTCTTTGTTCTTCCCCCCATCCCTGCATGTTGTTCTGTCACAGATGAGTGCAGTCTGGTGGAAGACACAGGTGGCATGATTTCTATTTATCATTCTCTTCAGGGTTTCAGTGCATTTCTGTCACAGAAGAGTGCAGACTGCTCCATGGTGACTGCGTGGACGAGGAAGACATGGAGTAGGGAAAAAAGGACAGTATTAAACCGATTTCTATGCATCTTGCTACTCATGTTTCAGGCGTACTTCTGTCACAGTGCAGTATAGTGGGAGAGAAGAATAGTATTAAACTGATTTCTAGTCGTCATGCCTGTTATGTTTGAGGTGTAGTTCTGTCACAGTGCAGTATAGTGGGAGAGAAGAATAGTATTAAACTGATTTCTAGTCGTCATGCCTGTTATGTTTGAGGTGTAGTTCTGTCACAGCGCAGTATAGTGGGAGAGAAGAATAGTATTAAACTGATTTCTGTTCGTCATGCTGCTTATGTTTGAGGTGTAGTTCTGTGGGTAGAGGTACAGATGTGCACGGGCTCAGAAAGCCAGAGGGAGGTGGTGTGTGACATTTCTGTGGACAGACCAGCAGACCCTGTCAGTACTGAGTCAGACAGCCGTCTTCCCGTGCAGGGAGGGAGGGGTGTGTATCGCCTTAACTGATATCCCACACCTCAGCAGTGGAGAGGGCCAACAAATGACCCCGCTTTTGACACTGCCGACTGCTCCATGGTGACGGCATGAACGAGGGAGACACGGATTGACCCCGCTTTCGACACTGCAGACTGCTCCATGGTGACTGCATGGACGAGGAAGACACGGAGTGACAGTAGGGTTGTACAGGGAAGCACGTCTGTCTGGGAAATGCTTGTGTCAGCAGGCAGGTCGACTCATAATGTGTGTGTGTGCATTAGAATACGTATGCAATTATGCACGAATGTAGACGCGCGCGCGCGCGCGCGCGCGCGCGTGTGTGTGTGTGTGTGTGTGTGTGTGTGCGTGCGTGCGTGTGTATGTTGCTGTTTTATATATATATATATATATATATATATATATATATATATATATATATATATATATATATATATATATATATGTGTGTGTGTGTGTGTGTGTGTGTGTGTGTGTGTGTGTGTGTGTGCACTGTTGTTAGATTGCAGCGATACCACGGCAGTACTGTCACTCGCTGTGTCACAGCTCAGTGGTGATTCACCTGCTTTAGCACTTGAAAGCAAGGGGACAGTCTTTAGGCAAGACGGTGTCTTCAATGTATTTGCTCCCGATGAAACATTGAAAAAGTCATGCACATAAGATTCTCTCTGAGGCGAGGTATGTGGGTACACGACTTTTGAAGTCAAGTCAAGTCAAGTCAAGTCAAGTCAAGTCAAGTAAACCCTATTATCTCAGTTTGAGAAATTAATTTGTGGTCACACACATTCACAGCAAATAAACAATAATTTAGTCACATTACCCATTTTCTCACATATGACATACATTCATATAAAGCAATTTGGATTTCAATTAAAACATCTCCTCGGTTCATAAAATCAATGGACAGGGGAATAAAACTTTGTTTCAATCTGACACATCTGCATTTAACCGATCGATATCTTCGTCCTGACTGAAGAAGGTCATACTGATTTGCAAGAACGTGGGTCTGCTCACACGCAGTCTTCTTCGCTTTATAAGTGAGGCTGGCCAGATCAATAAGCCCTCGGTTTTAAATGTTAGCCACTATCCAGACAAACCTTCACTTCGTCCATGAAGAAATGATCAAAAACCGTGGTGGCTCTTCAATTCTCTTTCATGACATTCTTTAAATGTGGACCATGTTCCTTATTTTCCTCACCCTTGGAGAAAAATCTTCACGAGTGAAGACATTACTTCCTAGTAATATACCTCTAGCATTCAGAACGTTTTTCTTTATAAAATGTGAAACGTCCAACAATGAGAGAATCAGGTTTTCTGTTCAAGCCATGAAGACCATCAAACTCTTTGGACAACTCTGGTTTGCCTGTCAGCACAAGTTCTTCACATTCTTCGCCAGATTTGGTAAAAAGATAATGTTGTTCCTTTTCGATCGTCCCTCTAACTCATCCGTTTTTTTATTCTGAAATTTCTACTCGTTCACACCGAGCTAGATTTTGCTCTTTCGAGCGTTGGTTTTCATGATTTAAGTTCCTCACTTCCTCAACGATGTCACACCTTCATACAACCTTGCATACATGTCCTTCAATTCTTTTACATCTCTGTTCAATCCATCAACTTATAGTTCCTTTCACTGAAAAGCTTTCACATCTCTGTTCCACCCATCAACTTATAGTTCCATTCACTGAGAGGCTTTCCCATCTCTGTTCAATCCATCAACTTGCAATCCAATTCACTGAAAGACTTTAACACATCTTTGTTCAATCCATCAAATTATAGTTCCATTCACTGAGAGGCTTTCACATCTCTGCTCAATCCATCAACTCACAGTTCCATTCACCGAGAGCCTTTCACGTCTCTGTTCAATCCATCAACTTATAGTTCCATTCACTGAGAGGTTTTCACATCTCTGCTCAATCCATCAACTCACAGTTCCCATTAACTGAGAGGCTGTCACATCTCTGTTCAATCCATCAACTTATAGTTCCATTCCCTGAGAGGACCACTGTCTTTCAGGCGTTCACCAGACTCAAGGAAGAGGTAGACAGGGGTCCTGGGAGAACCACCACTTGCAGATGATACGGAAGAGTTCACCCACCACTTGCAGATGATACCCAAGGAGGTAGACAGGGTAGACAGGGGTCCAGAAGAACCACCACTTGCAGATGATACCAAGGAACAGGTAGACAGGGGTCCAGAAGAACTACCACTTGCAGACGACAGCTGGGTCTGTCCCAGGTTCTCTGTCTTCCCAGCAGGTCCAGGGTTCAGTTCCACATCGCCAAAGCAATGCAGAAAACGTCAAGATATAAGTACGAGAAAACACGATGACACCTTCCCATGGCTTTGAGGTTTTCAATGTATGATCGAACAGAGATTTTGTTTCTGCATTGCATGAAAAATATGAGTGCCACAAATACAGATGTGAATCCAGTACAAATGGTCTGGAAAATAAAGACGCCTCTGACCTGATCGCCTCAAACGCTTGTCTAGATTCAGAAAAAGGCTCAGGTTCCAGTATTTCGATTGAAAGGACAGAGCTCCTGCCAGCAGATTTTTTTTTGTCCTCCAACCTCCATTTTATCCACATTCTTCTTCTTCTTCTTCTTCTTCTTCTTCTTCTTCTTCTTCTTCTTCTTCTTCTTCTTCTTCTTTTCTTCTTTCTTTCTTTCTTTCTTTCTTTCTTTCTTTGTGTATCCTCTATCCTCTTATCTTTTTCCAACTCTTTTTTTTTTCTTTATCAACTCTCATTCACCATGCTATTTAACCGATGGACATTCTAATGTGCGGAGTTCACATCAGTTAACACGCAGTGGGGGAGAGAGAGCGAGAGAGAGAGAGAGAGAGAGAGAGAGAGAGAGAGAGAGAGAGAGAGAGAGAGAGAGAGAGAGAGAGAGTATACTGTGAAATGGTATGGAACTGAATGGTCTGATGACGGTTTGAACGACTGAAAGAGATTGGCGTCAACTTTCAGTCAGAAAAGATTCTGCCAGGGGAACATTTTCAGGTAGGGAATGAAGTTCCATGGTACACTATGTTTAGCGCGGGCGCACTCAGTCGCTTTAAGGTATGACAGGGGAGCAACAAAACCTTTGGAAGGCGTGTGTACATTTCTCAGAATATCAATTCAGTGGGTAGAAAGTGAATGGGTTGGTGTGGGGGGGGGGGGGGGGGGGGGGGGGGGGGGAGGATGGTGCAGGCCGGGGAGGGGAAGGGACAGGGAAGAAGAGGGTACAATGCAATGGGTGGGTGCGTGTCCGTGTGTGTGTGTGTGTGTGTGTGTGTGTGTTGTGAGAGAGAGAGAGAGAGAGAGAGAGAGAGAGAGAGAGAGAGAGAGAGAGAGAGAGAGAGAGATCGTACATGTCAGCACACGCAAATGTGCGTATCCATGTGTGTGTGTGTGTGTGTGTGTGTGTGTGTGTGTGTGTGTGTGTGTGTGTGTGTGTGTGTGTGTGTGCGTGCGTACGTGTGTGTGTGTGTGTGTGTGTGTGTGTGTGTGTTGTGTGTGTGTGTGTGTGTGTGTGTGTGTGTGTGCGTGCTTGCGTGTGTGTGTGTGTGTGTGTGTGTGTGTGTGTGTGTGTGTGTGTGTGTGTGTGTGTGTGTGAAATGTAGGACAAGCTTACAGCTGTCAAGATCCAGTTTTCATTTCTGGGGAACACTGGCTGAATACTTTGGACCAGAGCCAGGACAGAGGTGGAGACAGGAGGGAGATGAGGACAGGGGGAGGTGGGGACAGGGGTGGTGAGGACAAGGGGAGGTAAGGACAGGGGGAAGTTAGGAAAGGGGGAGGTGAAGATGGGGGGGGGGAGGGGGGAGGTGAGGACAGGGGAGAATGAAAGAAGGTGGCCTCACATTACACCCCAGCCATAATGACACCTGGATTGAAGACTGAATGCATGAAAAGAGGAACAAGAAAATAAAATCACTGCTCGTCAGTATTACGTAGACCAGCTTGTAGTCAGCAGTGAGAATAGAACCATCTGCATTGTGACCAGCTCTCCGTCCATGTACACAGTGACAACAGAACCATCTGCATTGTGACCAGCAGCTCTCTGTCCATGTACACAGTGACAACAGAACCATCTGCATTGTGACCAACTCTCTGTCCATGTACACAGTGACAACAGAACCATCTGCATTGTGACCAGCTCTCTGTCCATGTACACAGTGACAACAGAACCATCTGTATTGTGACC
>JADBJO010008317.1:2500-10000 GCA_016801955.1 Conus betulinus | reverse complement strand
TTTAGGCAATGAACTTCACACACACACGCTGAGGGCCGACTCTTGCTGGTAGAGGTTGAAGGGGCATGGCCAACTGACACGTGAGAGGCGACCAGCACAGACATGTTTGAGTGGGTGTACAGCTGATCATATAGATCAGCTGAATGGCAAGGGTTCAGAGACCAACAGGCACATGAATGACTTTTGTGTTCATAAAAAAAAAGTACTATTGAGAGTGAAAGGGACGTGTGTGTGTGTGTGTGTGTGTGTGTGTGTGTGTGTGTGTGTGTGTGTGTGTGTGTGTGTGTGTGTGTGTGTGTGTGTGTGTGTGTGTGTGTGTGTGTGTGTGTTCCCTTTTCTTTCTTACATGTGTACCAGTTAGGCATAAGAATGTGTGTGTGTGTGTGTGTGTGTGTGTGTGTGTGTGTGTGTGTGTGTGTTCCCTGCTATTGGAGTAGTTGTATTTGTGGCTGTTTCTTCCATTTTTCTGTTGGAAATACCATACTTTCTGGTCTTCAATTGTGAGTGGAATATATTTCCTCCCTTATTGAGAGTTTGTTGGCATTCTTTCTTATTTTTTTTACGTTTAGAAGAAACATAACATTCTTTTTTTATTTTGCTTTTTTTTGCACTTGAAATTACTAAACATTTGA
Source organism: Conus betulinus (assembly GCA_016801955.1). Taxonomy (NCBI): domain Eukaryota; kingdom Metazoa; phylum Mollusca; class Gastropoda; order Neogastropoda; family Conidae; genus Conus; species Conus betulinus. The sequence goes on along the minus strand of JADBJO010008317.1, from coordinate 9,368 downwards.
CATTGTTGTTGACTTACCATTACTAACATGTTATGATATAATAAAAGTACAGTGCATCTCCTCCATTTTACAAAAAAAAAAATAGCATGAGAATTGGTTGTTTTAGTTCCAGAGATATCCGCGTTTCACATATGCTGGTGTAAAATAAAGAGCTTTTTTTTTTTAAATGGCTGTTGATGGGGATTTATGCAAAATAAAATGTCTGGTGGTAGGTTATCTTATATATATATATATATATATATATATATATATATATATATATATATATATATATATATATTCTACTTTTCACAAGAAAATGTAGCTTGTTTTGCTCTTTCATGATTTCCTTTAGATTCTTAGAAGGCACCTTTGGTTGTTTTTTTTTGAAAACTCAACAAACATAATACGGTATTGCACACCAGCCTTTTTCTGGGATAGCATTCTTCTCAAAACTGAAAAGGCAGAGGGGTCAAGTTACCACTTTCACTGAGGAGAAACAATCAGGTTTCGAAATAACAGGAGTTATATGTTAGTGAACTTTCTCCCCATTCGAGATTATCTCCCCCTGGAGACTATAAGTTTGATGAAGGCTCATTTTGAAAAGCATTTATTATTCCCCATTCCCCCACACCCTAGTCTGGCCGCAGAGAGCACAGAGCCACAAGGGACCTGTTCTCACCCCCCCCCACACCCCCACCCCCAAACTACCCATCGGGGGCGGGGACCCTCATGCACCCATGCAGTTGCCTCCTGAGGAAGCTCCCTCACAACCTCCCCCAGGAAGACGACCCCCCAGAGGATGAGAGGATGAAGAGAAGAACCCTTCTCCTCTTCGTATGATGTGCGCACACCATTGAACGGTTTCGCCTGGACCTGGTGGTGAGGGGAGCCCCACCCTCTGATGTTGTCCTGTCGTTCTCTGATATCATCGGCCGCGCCCCAGCCCAACGATCTAAACCCAGGATCGTCGCACCTCAGCCTATCTCCTCCCTTTGGGAAGGTCCAGAAACTTGCGCCAGGGGTGCACAAGCCATCCCTCTGGTAGGACAAGAGCCCATCCAGGCTCCTAATGCGGCCCCTATCAGCACTCCCCTTGGGGTCCGCAAAATGCATCCAGTCGCCTCCTTATTCTCTGACAATCCTGCAACCAGGGAATTTGGCTTTTTCCAGGCAGATTGTCAACTGATCCCCAACCTGCCCACCTGCCCCCCCCCCCCCCCCCCCCCCCCCCACCTTGGGCTCCATCTCCTTTAACAACTTAAAGGAGTGGGACCAGGTAGTCAAGATGGGGATCTTACACACTACTGCTGGGCACGCCTATCTAGGCATGCTCCTGCAGTGGGCGGAGGTACTCTGACCGGAGGACAATGGCGCCATCCCAGTGTCCTTGCACTCAGGCTTCGAGACACTCCAGGAGGCGGACTACCGTTTGTTCAGCGATCCTTTTATGCGACATCTGGCCAAACAGGATCGAGCATCACCTTTCAGCTGCAGCGGACAGCACAGCCAGGAGACACTTTACCTGTCTGTCTGTAGCGAGAGATGCCGTGCTGGCATGGGCCACTCTCTCCCCGACGCTCAAGGCGTCCCAGCGGTGTGTTCAGGACCTTCCTCCCCATTGGAGATTGTCTCCCCCTTGGAGACTATAAGCTTGATGAAAGCTCATTTTGAGAAGCATTTATTATTCCCCATTCACCCACTCAAGAACATACTGTTAGTTAGGCAGAATTATCTACCACTACAGATATGAATGCTTATCTCCCCCTATGTCTTCAATCTAAGACATAAGAGCAAGCTTTGTTTATATACATATCTATATCTATGTATACATATATATATATATATATATATATATATATATATATATATATATCTGCCACTGCAGATATGAATGCTTATCTCCCCCTATTTCTTCAATCTAAGACATAAGAGCAAGCCTTGTTTATAATTCAATATTTCTTGCAGTCATTGCAACACCTAACTGCTCTGTAAGTTGCTGGAACGGTGCTGGTACTTATCCTTGGAATTTATTAGTTCATTGTAATTTAGTCCCTTGCAGATTCATTCCAAGAACTGGCCCTCAGCACTTGTGTGTCTTAAGAGTTTATCTTTTTCTATGTTCTACTTTTCACAAGAAAATGTAGCTTGTTTTGCTCTTTCATGATTTTGTTTTTGCTTCTTAGGTGGCACCTTTGGTTAGCTTTTTGAAAACTCAACCAACATACTATGGTATTGCACACCAGCCTTTTTCTGGGATAGCATTCTTCTTAAAATGAAGAAGGCAGAGGAGTCAAGTTACCACTTTCCGCGGTCACTGAGGAGAAACAACCAGGTTTCGAAATACCGGTATCTGACCAGCAGTTATATGTTAGTGAGTTTTCTCCCTATTGGAATACCGGTATCTGACCAGCAGTTACATGTTAGTGAGTTTTCTCCCTATTGGAGACTGTCTCCCCCTTGGAGACTATAAGCTTGCTGAAGGCTCATTCTGAGAAGCATTATTATTCCCCATTTACCCACTCAAACACATACTGTTAGTTAGGCGGAATTATCTGCCACTGCAGATATGAATGCTTATCTCCCCCTATTTCTTCAATCTAAGACGTGTGTGTGTGTGTGTGTGTGTGTGTGTTCTGTTGTCGTCGTTGTTATTGTTCCTGGGTAATCTTCTGAACGTCTGTTTCCACACAAACAGTCAGGGGTACGCGCGGTCACTCACATGCGCGCATACACACACGCGGAACAATGCACGGGCACGCGCACCTGCATGCACTGGCACACACGGGCATGCACACACGCGCGCACGCACACTTAAATACACACAGGCACGCGCGCGCATATCTTCGCTTCTGTGCGCCCTCACATGTACATGTATGCATGCGCACATACATAAGCACAAACGCACTCGCACAGAAACGCGCACGCACATACACACACGCACATGCTATGTGGCCGCGTGCGGAGGCACAGACGCACACACACACGCACACACACACACACACACACACACACACACACGCGCGCACGCGCGCGCACTCACACACACGTACACACAGAAACACACGCGCGCACGCGCACACACACACACACATGCACATATATACACATATGTGCAGATGCGTGCCTGGGAGAATGCATGCATGCGCACATACACGTATACGCACAAACACGCCCACACAGAAACGCGCATGCACATACACACACGCACATGCTTATGTGGCCACCTGCAGGGGCACACACACAGACACAGATGCGCACACACGCGCGCGCGCGCGCTCACAAACACACACACGCGCGTGCGCGCGCGCGCACACACACACACATTTACATATATACACATATGTGCAGATGCGTGCCTGGGAGAATGCATGCATGCGCACATACACGTATACGCACAAACGCACCCACACGGAAACGCGCACGCACATACACACACGCACATGCTGATGTGGCCACCTGCGGGGGCACACACACAGACACAGACGCGCGCGCGCGCACACACACACCCACACACACACACAACGCACGCACCGCACACACACACCACACACACACACACACACACACACACACACACACACACACACACACACACATGCATATCACGCGTGAGCGCGCGCGCATGCATNGTCTGTCTGTCGTCTGTCTGTCTCTCTCTCTCTCTCTCTCTCTCCTCTCTCCTCTCTCGAGTGCTTTATGACGTTAACGCTTGCACAGCATCAAGAACAAGTGCGGGAGTGTTGTCCCCAGATTTTGGCCCGTACTCGATTTGCCATCTGGACCTACTGGTCACTGAAAGCCAGCCGATATGTCGCCAGTTGTCCCAATTATCTGATCTGTCCAAACAGGTTTCAGATGTCGCCCCTCTATTCGAGTTATCGAATAACCTCTGACAGAGTCAAACATTTTGCTATACGTTTATAGATGCCGTATTTGTCCGTCTTCCTGTCTGTCTGTCTGTGTGTTCTGAGTCGTTGTCTACTATGTCTCTCTGTCTGTCTGTCTGTCTCTGTTTGTCTCTCTGTCTATCTGTCTGTCTGTCGTCTATCTGTCTGTCTCTCCCTCCCTCTCTCCATCTCAATCTCTATGTCTGTTTTTTTGTTGTTTTTTTTTACTTGTCTGTCTCTCTGTCTCGCCCCCCCTCCCCCCCCATCCACAGTAACCTCTTTTACTCGCTGTCTCTCCTGCTCTCTATTTATTCATCCCATTCCTCTTTCTCTGTCTCTCTCTTTCTCTCTCACTTTCTCTCTCTCTCTCTCTCTCTCTCTCTCTCTCTCTCTCTCTCTCTCTCTCTCTCCTTCCTTCTCCTGATGTATGTTAATCACTATTCTTGACTATCTGTCTGTCCATCTCTCCCTCTTCCCTTCTAGTGCAGTTGTCTGTCTGCCTGTCTGTTTGTCTGTCTGTCTGTCTGTCTGTCTCCCCTCTCTCCCTCTTCTTTGCTTACATATTCCCTCCATCCATCATTCCTTCACTTCCTTCCTCACTCTCTTTCTGTCGTCTGTCTGTCTCTTTCTCTCACTCTGTCTCTCTGTCTGTCTGTCTGCCCTCCCCCCATCTCTCTCTCTCTCTCTCTCTCTCTCTCTCTCTCCCTCTCTCTCTCTGCTCACTTCCTTCCTCTCTCTCTTTCTATCTGTCTGTCTGTCTGCCTCTTTCTCTCACTCTGTCTGTCTCTCTCTCTGTCTGTCTGTCTGTCTCTCTCTCTCTCTCTCTCTGTCCGTCTGTCTGTCTGTCCCTCTGTCTGTCTGTCTGTGTGTCTCCTCTCTCTCTCTCTCTCTCTCTCTCTCTGGGTCTGCGGATTTATAAAGGATTACTCAACACACACACACACACACACACACACACACACACACATACACACACACACACACACACACACAGAGAGAGACACACAGACAGAGACCGAGGAGGGTGCACACACGCACACACACACACACACACACCACACACACACACACACACACACACACACACACACACACACCACTGTAGATAGTGTATCTGCTAAGTGACAATCAGCATTTCGTTAATGGCTGAGGCTCTCGGCACTTCCCTGCATGCCTCGTCTTTTGAGGTCCAGGACAGACAGAGGTGTCGCGCAAACGAGGATAACAGACGAGGGTGGACCGGCTGACATCATGAAAACCTAGTTGTCCAAAGGATCAGGGCATGCTGAGAAATACCTGGGACGCGTTTTCGTTGAGGCAGAGTAGCGAGAACCTCTCGCGCGGCGTGGCCAGAGAGTCAGCATACACATGACACACTCCAGCGCGGCGGGAGCGACTAGGAATGGGCCAGAACTCTTTTTAGACTAGTTGCAAAGCGAGGCGACCGCAGGCGGAAATCTAACCAAATCCCAAATAAATGTTAGCGAAGCGCCAAGAGAAACGTGGACAAACGAGTCGCAAGACAAAACACGACGCGTTTCGACCTTTAGGTCTTCCTCAGGCAAGACACAAGCAAATTCGAATCAACGCCTGCCTACCTTGCGCTGAAGAGATCTAAGCTAAGTGAAAAATTTGTTCATTTTCGTTGTCCTATTTGTTTTTGTCTTGCCTGAAGAAGACCTGAGAGGTCGAAACGCGTCGTGTTTTGTCTAGTGACTCGTTTGTCCGCGTTTCTCTTGGCCGTTCGCTAACATTTATTTGGGATTTCTTTTTAGACTGTCGTAGGGTCTCTCTAGTATGAGAGAAAAAAAACGATGACAGACAATATAACGTATGTGACTGGTGCAGAGAAAAAAAAAAAAAAAAAATCTCTAATTGGTGGAGAAAAACGATCGAAATGTTAACTCTTCAACAACAACAAGAGAGCTGGTAGAAGTAGAAACATTGTGAATATAAATTTGTCTCGCAATCCGTGTCTCTCCTACCATTCTTATCTTCTGAAAGGTGAAGAAGTTCCGTGGTGCATTCCATGCCATGTACGACTCACGGTGAAACATATCCTTTTAGAGTGTTGGGACTTGCACGATGTGAGACATCAACACTTTACAGCAGACTCCATGAAAACCCTGTTCAGAGATGTCCCACCTGACGTTATCTTTGACTCTCTGAAAGAGATGAAAATTTTCACCTAATCTAAGATGTTATGGAAGTAAGATTTTTAACGAAGTTTCTGGTGCGTTTTTTAGGTGCATTTCAAACATATGTATGAATTTTTTTTTTTTTTTTTTTTAGGATTTGTGAGTTGATTTCAACGTAGTGACAACCCTGACATGGCCCGTTGCGGTCGGCTAGGCTATAAGCAACATTACCTTACCTTACCCCTTGCCTCTAACATTCCTGGCCCCAAAGATAAGCTCGCCGTCTCACGAGTTCTTTGCCTCTGTGGAAACTCGTCGTATCTGGTGTACACGCGGTCCACACAACTATCTTTCCCTGCAAATATGTCCATATGTATGCCATCTTTCCCCTGCCAATATGTCCATGTGTGTGCCATCTTTGCCTGCCAGTATGACCATGCATGTGCCATCTTTGCCTGCCAAATATGTCCATGTGTGTGCCATCTTTCCCTGCCAATATGTCCATGTGTGTGCCATCTTTCCCTGCCATGTGTGTGCCATCTTTGCCTGCCAATATGTCCATGTAAGTGTGCACTAGTGCGAGGAGGAGGACGAGGAGAGGAGAGACACGATAGAACGGCGAGTGGATGGGTGAAGGGGTGATTTTAAGGGGGCGGGGGGTGGGAGGAGGAGGGAGGTTGGAGAGTTTGGGAGTGACAGACGGAGATGCTGGAACGGACTGTTGGGGGAGAACGAAGGGGGGGGATGCGAAGAGAGAGAGATAGAGAGAAAAAAAGAGGGAATAATGACAAGAGAGAGAGAGTGAGAGTGAGAGAGAGAGAGAGTGAGAGAGAGAAAATGTAACCAGGAGAGAGAGAAGGT
>JADBJO010008316.1:92500-95000 GCA_016801955.1 Conus betulinus | reverse complement strand
GTGAAACAACTCCCTGCATAGAATTTACTGCTACATTTTGTCCTGTGAAACAACTTCCTGCATAGAATTTACTGCTACATTTTGTCCTGTGAAACAACTCCCTGCATAGAATTTACTGCTACATTTTGTTCTGTGAAACAACTCCCTGCATAGAATTTACTGCTACATTTTGTCCTGTGAAACAACTTCCTGCATAGAATTTACTGCTTCGTCTCGTCATGGTGAAACACCCGGTCTAGCTGACACCAGTGATACCTTGTGCGAAATCCATGGCTTCATTTTATCCTGTAAAACACACATCCTACATTCTGCTTTGAATTTCGATGTCAACGCTACCCTCCCCTGAACTGCCTTCTCATCTTTTCTTCTTTTTTTTTCTTTTTTTTTTTTTTTGGGGGGGTTGTTGTTGTTGTTTGTTTTTTGCTGTCCCAATCTCTGTGCCACATCAGAGGCAATGCACACACGCCGCTCATTCCGACACCCCATCCACAGCCACAGCCCGGTCGGCCCCGCCGCAGCCCCGGCACCGTCAATCCACAGGGAGCAGTCAATGTAAAGTCGTCAAGAGGCAACCCACCAGAGGAGACACTGCACTGCTGCCGAGTCACTTCGGTGGAGTTCAATGGCGCTTGTTCTGATCTAACATACGCAGGACACCACCTACTAAGCCCCCTACTGACAACAATAATTGCTTAGTCGCGGAGCCGGCGTGAGTGAGCTCTCCCTCCGGAGGGCGCCACCACGTCCGTCCAACGACAGTCCCTATGGACTCGCTGATACCGGTAACCCCGATGGAACCAAACCAAAGCCGCAGACGTGGAGAGGACATTGATACTGAGGTCACCATGAGAGCAGGGCATGAAGGGCCACAGAATTTGAGACATTTTTTATGCTGATCGATGAGAATGAGGATGATTAAGATGATGCTAGGGATTTCCATTTCGGTCTGAGACTACATGGCAGGGCCGCCTTCTCATCTTATCCAGTTCAGCATGACAGCCAACAGTATACAGATCACTTGTACGCAATAGGTAAGTCCAGTGCACAGAGAGGTAGACCTTATGTGACCTTCCCTCAGAATGCACACGTGCAGCACGGATGGATGTGACGTGGGTTACTAAAAATAGACCCACCTTCACAGACTTTCAGAGCGGGGGAACATTAGAGGGAAAGCTGGGTATTGTCGTGGGAGATGATATCACAGCCCGATTGCATTAGCCGGGCAGAGAGGGTTAACAGTGAGTCAAAGCTCAGAAAGATCTCTGCATTTGACAGGTGCCTGCTCCTGTTACATACCATGACAGTCAGACGTTCTCTGTTAAAGTGTGTGTGTGGATGGGTGGGTGGGTGGTGTGGGTGGGTATGAAGTTAAGTCAAGTCCAAATTATCTTTATTGAAGGTTGAGGAATAAGCTTTACAGATTTTTTTCATCCTGCCCTCCTGTGTGCGTATGTGTGTGCATATGTGTGTATTGTAGAGTGGTAGGAGAAACAAGGGAGGGGGGGAAAAGACGACGCAATTGATGATATCCAAGTGACAGTCCATCCCGTTTGACTTCAGCTTCAATCGGACACAATCATGTCCGGAAAAGCTGATGTTGACATGAAAAAGAATAGATGAAGGCCACACACACACACACACACACACACACACACACACACACACACACATACACACACACACACACACACACACACACACACACACACACACACACACACACACACACACACACACACACACACACACACACACACACACACACACACACACACACACACACACGCACACACACACACACACACACATACACACACACACACACACACACACACACACACACACACACACACACACACACACACACACACGTACGTACACACACACACACACACACACACACACACACACACACACACACACTCACACTCACACACACACACACGCGCGCACGCACGCACGCACACACACACACACACACACACACACACACACACACACACTTCTATTCTGATGACCAACAGTGGATTGCTCTACCCAGTAACATCGTCTGCAAGAGAGAAACCCAGGGAGTGTTCGCTACTTGAGATCACTCACTGGTCTGAGGGGACACTCAGGTCATCACTAAGTATAGACTGGCTTGATAGGCTGTGCTACTTTAGGTCACTCTCCGACCGAACGCTGCTGTGACAGGCTTCTTCATGTCATCACAAAACATGTAACAGTTTTGACAGGCTACTTTTAAGTTACCAAACGGAGTGACTGAGGGCGGAAAATGAAGTAAAATTTAGAAAGAGAGGTTGTTAGTTACCGCCAAGGTCATAAACAAAACAAAGCACAGGACAAGACACAATGCATTTCGACCTCTGGGGTCGTCTTCGGGCAAAAGCAAACAACATTCAGGACAATAGGAACGAAGAACGTAAAGCTACTTGTCTTTTTATATTTTTTATATTCTTTTTATATTCCGCACGGGTTCAAACTCATTTTGTTCCGGTGC
>JADBJO010008316.1:85000-87500 GCA_016801955.1 Conus betulinus | reverse complement strand
ATGAGGACGGCCATTTTCTCTTCCATCAGAATCGGTTTCTTGGATTTTCTACGTGATAGTTTCTTTGGGACTGTTTCCTTTGATTTGCCTGTGTATCAGATTCCAGCAGTGTGTTCCAAGAGACAGCATCCTTCATGTGGAGAAAATGGATTTTTTTTTTTTTTTTGCTGCAAGGTTTGCCTGTTCATTTGCAGATAACATAAAACAATCGATACCAGTATTATGCACGGACAAGAAATGAACTATGTGAATAATGTCTATTACAAATTCACCTCTCACTTTTTCGTATTGAAAGACTTAAGCAAAACGGACTTGGAATCAACAGAGAATAGTATCTGAAATACATAAAGAGGCACAACAGATGATTCAAACCCATTATAAAAGCAGTAAGTTCAGCTGCCAATATTGACAAGTTCTTTCCGGTGGGATAAGATCTGTCCATCATTGAGGCAGGGATAAAAACAAATGGACCAGCAAAAAGTCATCGAGTGCAGAACCATCCGTGTAACTTTCAAATGATTTGAGTCATGTTCGTCGACGTGGGATTTTAAGGATGCAGAGATAAATGGACTTCCCTCTTTCTTTAAGCTTTATTATCAATATCGAATTTAGCGACGACGCTGGGCTCCCGCTCAGGAAGTTGTACTATAAGATAACTGCGGAACAACAGTTCTGGGGGTTCAACGCCTGCTTCACTCTAAGATCTGATGTCCACGTACCTATTGTTATCAGTGAAAGGGGTCAGTTGTACTCTTTTGGGGAAAAGAAACCTCTAATTTGTATTCAGTGTCCATAGCATTTAGGTGTTTGGTTTGGACGGTTTCATCCAATACATTTTGTTGATGTGACTTTCATCTGCTCTTCTGAAAGTAACATCAAAGCTCTGGATAAATGTTTATGGTTGATGCACGAAGTGGAACACCAAAGGCTGGGTTCAAATCTTTGCTATCAACACTTTGTAACCTTTTAAATGAAAACTGTGAAGCAGAAAAAAAAAAGCTACCTGGACATAAGTTATTTGTGAACGCGCAAACGCTATTGCTAAGTGAGAGAATGCAGTGTCCTTGACTTAAGGCTGTTGACTTACTATCACCTAGAAATTCAAACTTGTTCTGGCCTGTGTTAATATGTAATCCAGGTGATAATTCCAAGTCAGATTAAATGTGTAACATGAACGGCTGAAAAATGTACAGGTTGTTTATAATCAAGGATCGATCCATGTATTTTGAAAGAAGACATAGAGGTTGGGGTCATGACGGGTATTGAAGAGCATCAGATGGGATTTCTCTGGGACAGAGCTAATCCGTTTTCAAAGATATCTTCGCCATTTTTCAACTTTATTCTGGTGCAATCTGTTTAATGTTATATACTGATCTAACCGCAGTATGCTTGTTTCAAGTGACTTTCATCTATACGTTGATATCATCGGCATACTCCACAAGTTCAACATTCCGTGAGTTTGGAAGACCACGACTAAAAATTTTCAAAGTTATAGGAACTATGGCGGATCCCTGAAGGATTCCCATTTGGAGAGATTTTACATTTGAGTAAGTGGTGCTTAGCTCAGTCTGCACTGATCTATCGCTTCAGAAAACTTTAAAATAACAGTACATGTACCCAGACACATCAAGTGATCTTTGCCTAAAGAGTGTTTTTTTTTGTTTCATTCTGGCAAACTGATGTTTAATTTGCGTTGTGATTATGACCACATGATCGTCTGTTGATCTGTATTCACTAAAGCCTATTCGATTTACCGATATTGTCTCAATATTTCCACAAAGATGTACGTCTTTTTGAAATATTTCTTTCCATGTGCTTTTTGATACGTGAGGTCAGAGCGACTGGCCTGCAACTGTCTCTATCAGTCGTTCGCTTTCTTTGCTTTGGAACAAGAACGACATTGTTTGTTTTCATAAAGATGTCATAACTCCGTCTGTCCAAAACTGTTGAATACATCCCTGTAAAAATACTATAAATTTCATAGTTAGATGTTTTATAATTTCGTTAAAAACAGCACCCGCTCCGACCGTATTTTTAAATGAACTAGCGGTCGAAATAGCACCATTTCTTTTCCGAATTTAATGGGAGCACTGAGATGATAATTGCTGTCGTAACCGTTCACAACCGTTGTGTCATTCTGTTTACTAATTTCTACATTCTCTATGCTCTTTTTCTGACATGCATTCCGTATGACTGTATTTTGTAAACGTTTGCAAATGCATCGGCCTTTTCAAATGTCGAAAGAAACTTGTTGTGGATGTTGTTGTTGTTGCAGTTATTGCCTTCAGTTTCATAGGATACTGGGTTAGATTGATTCCATTTTTGCTGACTTTTTTCACAAGTTTCCGAGAGATCTTTGTGATTCAAGACACTACACTTGCAAAATGTGAACCGGTACAGCCTATTTTCTCGTTCAATTCTCCTGTCGGAGCGATGTTCCGCTCTTTTTTTTTATTTCCATACGCTTATCCTTAATTGATTTATGTTCCAAAGACGTGTG
>JADBJO010008316.1:77500-80000 GCA_016801955.1 Conus betulinus | reverse complement strand
TGAACATGAAACGAGGCAGGGAACAGTGAACAATAAACAATAAACAAGTAGGGTAACTCTTGCTCCTATACGAACGAATTACTAAACAATTAACTGTCAATGGAAATTGTCTCTTTTAACTTCTTCAAGAACTGAGGAAGCCTCACTATTTAAAAAAAATTCTTATAACGTCTTGCCAAAATTCGCCGTCGATTGGATCCAAGCCTTTACTGTCGGTTCTGTTGTTATTCAAGTAGACGACGAAGGCATGTTTTGTAAATGACACTGGTCTTTAAGCTATTGTGTAATACTATATTGTTCTTCGTTTACCATGTAATAAACAACATTGTTCTTTATTTATTGTTTACAGACAACCCTGTTCTTCATTTATCATTCACAAACAACGTTATCTTTCCTTGATCTTGTACATAAACTATTGTTCTTTCATTTGTCGTGTACAGACATCACCATTCTTCAATTGCAACACAGACTTTTATTTACGCAGAAAGACTTGTGCAGGCTGAGGCGTTACTAAAAACAAGCAAAAGAAACGAAGTGATAAAAAGATGTAAAAAAAAAAAAAGTCATACTCATGTTATACTTAATGCAGAGCGAGAATTTAATGTTTGAGCAGTGTTGATAATGGCGCAGCAGTTAGGTAGATTACTCAATGTCTGACCAGCGCGTTGGGCTGAAGCATGGGTCAGACATCTTCTAAGTCGTAGCCACCACGATACCATCTTCTTAAATTTCTGTCATCTTAGTCATTAATGTATTTATCCCTCAGCTTTAAGTCATGCGCAGTGTGGTCTCAAAACTCGACAGGATGTGACGTGGTGCACATAGACTAGTCCGCACGCTGTGACAACTTCCTTGATGAAACTGAAATTGAGACTGAACTATCAGATCGACAGACGACATGATGGCACTCAAAGTTCTACCTCACTCATGGAAAGCGCATTAAACAGTACACCTCATCTGGCAGTCTATGGGAAAATGAGCAATTGAAGAAACAGAAGTGGAGAAATGAGGGCAGGTCTGAGGCAGAACGCAGGAGCTTGGAGAGAGAGAGAGAGAGAGAGAGAGAGAGAGAGAGAGAGAGAGAGAGAGAGAGAGAGAGAGAGAGCAGGAAGTAAAGAGAGCCGTATCCATTCTAATTTTAAAAAGGAATGTAAAGTAACTCTGCCGGACGAACAAATTACAAGACAAAACGCGACGCGTTTCGGTCTCTTACGTCTTCTTCAGGCAAGATAACCAACATTCAGGACAATGAAAACGAAGAATGAGCAGTCACTTATCTTTTCAATTTCGGTGATGTATCTGTTCAATTACTGACTCATACACTGCGAAGCGTTGATGTGTAACAACGGCGCGGATTATGAGAAATATGTACAAAAAAGGAATTCGTGTAAATACTGAAAGAAATCTGTGTGTGCGTGCATGCGTGCGCGCGCGCGCGCGCGCGCGTGTGTGTGTGTGTGTGTATGTGTGTGTGTGTGTGTGTGTGAGTGAGTGAGGGGGGGGGGGGGGGGGGGGGGGGCAGGGGGTCAGTGGCCTAAAACAGTTACATAAGGTCTGATCCCGGGTGAGTTGTCATGCCGTAGTATGAGGCAGGGAAAAGAAAAAGGACATATTCTGAATGGAAATCGAGTTACACGCAGCTTATAAAGCAAACAGTTGCAAAACTCTTCGTTCATTTAAAAAAAAAAAAAATTTCCACAAGTGAAGGAGGAGCAAGAGGGAGGGGAAAGGAGCTTTAAGAGAGAGAGAGAGAGAGAGAGAGAGAGAGAGAGAGAGAGAGAGAGAGAGAGAGAGAGAGAGAGAGAGAGCATCGGAAGATAGGAACAAATGATATGTGAAAAAAAAAGGATAAAAATGCGCCATCACTTCATTCATCTCTCTTGTTTATCTCATTTTCATTTCTCTCCTGCTCCCCCCTCCTCTTTTCCGCCCCCACCCCACCCCCCACCCCCGCTCCATTCCGCCCCTCATCATCCAACATCCTACATGATTATCTTGGTTATCCCTGTTCTCTGTTCTCTATTTCTGAACTGTCCTCATCTCTACACTTCTCTCTCCATGTTCTCTTCTTTTGAACTGTCTTCACCTGTCCACTTCTCTCTCCATGTTCTCTGTCACCTCTTTCTGAGCTGTTTTGTTTGTTTACCTTTCAAATAAGCTTATGCTCTTTTCAGCTTTTATACAACACGACGTAAACCAGACGTATACTTACATATATCTGAACTTTACATAAACATCCTGTAATATAATCAAACCTTCTTCAGTGCACAATCGTTATTTATGTCAGCGTACACCAGAATAATCTCAATTTGATATACAAAGGCCATAAAGGATTTTTCTATCAAGAGCTCTTCATTTAAAATGTACAGACAACTCTGGTTATTATGTACACACACGCGCGCGCGCGCGCGTGCGCGCACGCATGCACGCTCTCACGCATGCACGCACGCATACACACACACACACACACACACACACACACACACACACACACACACAC
>JADBJO010008316.1:67500-72500 GCA_016801955.1 Conus betulinus | reverse complement strand
TTTTATCTGTCTGCTTGGAACCGCCTGACATGTACCTTGATGGGAATATGAGAGAAAGAAGGTTAATCAACTTTCAAACACAATACAAAAAAAAAAAACACAAAACAATCTCATTGTTCCAGTCCATGAATACTCGACTCCATAAGTAAAGGCTCGGCGCAATAATTTTTGGTGTGCACTCAGAGTAACGCTACCCGAGTAATTTACAGATGTTATCCAGAAATTTACAGATGTTCTGAATCCAGTCGTATTGCTCCTCTCTTCATTTTCTCCACAGCTTCCTGTTCAAAAGCGAATTCATTACAAGCTGTCTTTGCTCAGTTTCAAGTCTGAATGATCAAGCATCTCGTTTTCTTTCTCATCTTCCGTAGGCAGACAACGATCATCATTTCCCTCCAGACAGAGACACAAAAAGAAGGGGAGGAGACATTTGTTGAACATCCAAATATTGCTCATCCTAAAAAAAAAAAAAAAATAAAGATAAGAAAAAAAAGATTTTTCAGCCACAAACTACAAGTTTCCCAAGTAACCCAAACAGATTTAGATAGAACAGAAGAATTCTTCTGAAGAACTAAACGGCCTCCACAGAAGGGAGGATGGGGGTCGGGAGTGGGAACACGCTATTTTCCAATTTTGTGATGATCGCCCCTCCCCCCCCCCCCCCCCCCCCCCCCCCCTCCTCAAAAATAGGAATCATTAAAACACACACACACACACACACACACACACACACACGCATGCACGCACGCACGCACGCACACACACACAACATAACATACTTATCACATTCTTTATTAACTTTATTTGCGGGGGATAAGGAAGGAAAGGGGCTGGGGTGGATAAAATGGGCGGGGGGGGAGGGGGGAAGCAAAGGTTTTTTGTTTGTTTGTTTGTTTTATTTTTTTCTTTAATCCTGTCATCCGTTTTGACTTTAATTGATTAGTTCGTTGTTGGTTATAAGTATTTTGTTTCATGTTAATCTTCTCTTATGACTTGTGTAAAGATCTTCACACACTTACACACAACTCTCACTCACACACACACACACACACACACACACACACACACACACACACACACACACACACACACACACACACACACACACACACACACACACACACACACACACACACACACACACACACACACATACACACACACATTCGCGTGCACGCGCACCCATATACATACACACATTATGTGCACGCTCGCAATTACTACGGTACACATTCACCTTCTTTTTTTTTGGGGGGGGGGGGGGGGGGGGGGTCTAATATCACGAATAGTGGATAGACGTTAGATGAAGGACACACACACACACACACACACACACACACACACACACACACACACACACACACACACAAGGGTGATTACCAAAGCCCTTGGGGGATTTCCAGTGTCCCTTCACATAGTTCAGATTTGCTAACCTGGCTCTCACCAAGCCCAAAGGGAAACCTGCCAGATAAATTAGACCTTCAAACCGGAAACAGTGAAACGAGGACCTTCACCCAATCCAATTACTAGGATTCCCACAATGTCAGCTGTTGCTGTTTTTGTTTGTTTGTTTGTTGTTTTTGTTATTGTTGTTCTTGTTTGTTTGTTTGCTTTTCTCAGCCACAGAAACAGACGGGATCCTACAGGTCATAAGGAACATTCCCCAGACGGAGGGAGAGGGGTAAGGGCAGGGGGGGTGGGGGGGGTGGGGGGGAGCACGCCCAGCTTGTCACTGTCACGGTCTGGTGGCCGCTGGACACACGATCCCTGTTTGCAGCGTCTGTCCAACATTCTTTTTCTTTTCATCGAAGGTCGGAGGGAAGACAAGCCAGCATCGGAAAATCTGAAAGAAAATAATGTAAAAATGATTATCTTTCTTTTGGCTCTATGTGACTTCGTCAGTTGGGAAATGTCAAGATCAAAAGTGCGAAGTAATATCAAAACTGTTTAAAAAAAAATATGGACAGCGATGGAATTCCTACCCTCCTCCCTACGAAACTCTATGGAGACAGCTTAAAGTAATAAAAAAATCAATCTTTCTTTTACATGTCTGGAGAACTTGAAGTACCCTTACAAATGAAAATGTTTGGTGAATGGTCCAAGTTTCCAAACATTTCAAAAAGTCTTCAATCCAAAAGAAAAATTACAACTCCGCCGAACGAAAGAAACAAACAAATTACAAGACAAAACGACGCGTTTCGACCTCTTTGGTCTTCTTCAGACAAGACAAACAATATTCAAGCGGTCTCGTTTTCGTTCCACATCCATTTTGCGCCCAATTTCAGGAGAAAAAAGTGATTGTTCCATCTTCGTTTTCATTGTTTTGAACGTTGTTTGTCTTGCCTGACGAAGACCAAAGAGGTCGAAACGCGTCGTGTTTTTGTCTTACAGTTTGTTTGTCGCTTTCGTTCGGCGAATCAGTAAGTATTCTTTTGAGTTTGTTTTAGTTTCCAACTGCAGTCACCTCATTTTGAAACCAAATGTCTTAGAAAAGTTTGAATATCTAAACAAATGAAAATGTTTGGGAAAGCTTAAAGGTATGAAACAAACAAAAAGCAAGACGGGCAGGCTACCGGTTATTGTTAATATTAATAAAAAACTTACATAGCGCCTATCCTCGATTAGAAACCAGACTCTATGCGCGTTACAATCCACGCTCTCGATTACATAACGGGCTGCCTACCTGGGTAGAGCCGACTAAAGAGCTGCCTGCTGGCGCTACATTCAATCGCTTCCCGTGTCATTCAATCAATATCAGTCACTCAGCTTTCATTTCCTTCATTCTCTCGATTTCTCACGCAGGGTGTTTGTTATGTGTAATGTATTATCCACACAACAGTCAAACTGGCCATCTCTTCCGAAAATTGGTGGTGGGATTTTACGTGTGTGTTTGACATAATGCGTGCGTTCACACACAGAAACCTCGGTTTTATAGTCTCATTCGAAGGACTTTTTTTGGGCTGAAAGAGTCAGAACGAATCTTATCCGCCTGTCGGTGTCTGAAAGAAAAAGATAAAACTCTTGAACCAAAGATCGTCAAGAAGTCCGGGTGGTAGTGGGGACGGGGTGGTGGGGTAGGGGGCCGGTGGTGGAGGTGAAGTACAGTTATTCTGCCCTGACGGAGCCGTGGACCGAGACACGAGTTAATTCCCTTGTCTCCTCCTCCTATTATTTAATGGCAACACGTGTCTGGAATACATCTGTACTGTGCATGTGTCCGAAAACGACTCTGTCACGTGCAGTGCTAGAGTGAAGGCGTGCAGAAAGCTGATCTGGCAGAAAGGGGAGTTCCAGAGGTGCTTGACAGAAAAAAAAAAAAAAAAAAGATATAAAATGTCCACGCCTTCCAACACACACACACGAACACAAGGTTTGGCAGCACCGCATTCATGTTAAGTTTAAACCAGTTGATCCATCTGTAAGCATGACTACAATACCAACAGGCAGCCTCTGTCCTAATGCAATAATAATAACGATAATGCATTGAGCGCCTACAAGAAGGGAAAAAGGCAATACCTGTGTGACTCACATGTAATGAATAATCGCCACACAGTTCACGTGGAGGAGGTGCAGTAAGCGGCTGGGACAAATGGGGAAGGAGTGAGACATGGAGATTCGACTGAAAAACACATTCTCACATGTCTGCACTCATGCGTGCGTGCTAGCGCACGTGCGCGCGCGCGCGCACACACACACACACACACACACACACACACACACACACACACACACACACACTCAACACACACACACACACACACACACACACACACACACACACACACACACACACACACACACACACACACACACTTCAACAAATTCATTAAACTAAAGAACAGCACTGCATGCCACAAAGACCACCAAATGCACACTTAACAACTACTCACCCCTGTACACACTGACCAACTATTTCATTATTATTTCATTATTTTCATTTACGTTATTTGGGCAGTATCAACTCACCTAACAGCAGCACAAGGGGATGTAATTCTTTCTCAACTTGCCCTGGATTTTCGGGCTTAGATGGGAAAAAGTCACTGATTTTTTTTTTTCAACTGTGTGCATAGTCATAAAATAAATGTCAGCGGATAGACAAAAAATATGAAGATTGAATTTCAGCTGGCCTGATGGCAGAGGAATTGATATCTGTCCTGAAACAGGATTCCAAAATCTTCGGAAGAAAAACACTTAACGGCAAGTAGAGGTGTCGGAAAAAAAAAAAAAAAAAACGTTTCTGACGTGACTCCATCGAGTTAAACACACTTCCGCTCACTGCCATTGCCAGCCTCAGACTCCACCCACCCCACCCACCCCCTCCATCCCCTGTCTTCACCAGTGTTCTCTCCACCTCTAGACAGCAGTGAGAGACGTGGACACACGCCACAATTAGGATTTTTGCTCTAAGTTACTATGTCATCCACGTTAGCGTTTTGAGGCCTGCCGTAGGTCTGAACCAGCGTTTAATATTAAACTGATAACTGATCAAAAGAACATCTCCACGCCAGTTGTTTCCCTTGTTTGGGGGGATTCCCACCAATGACACCACATTCAATTTTCAAACACGTGACCTTCCTCTTAGTTGACGTCATATTTCAGGCCTTTGCACCCACCCATGACTCTGTCTTTGCGAAAGGTGGCAGCTCCCAAATCGTCCCATTCCTTTGATTTGAAATCTGTCTGCTTGGAACCACCTGGCACTTGCGTCAGTCTATAAATGCCCGACTCCTTAAGTAAGGTCTTACTGCATTCATTTGTGGGGTGCAGCCTGTCCTGACCTGAAGTCTCTCTCTCTCTCTCTCTCTCTCTCTCTCTCTCTCTCTCTCTCTCTCTCTCTCTCTCTCTCTCGTTTACAGAACAACCACCTTTGCCCTGGCGAGGTGAAAAGTTAATCCCCCAAAGATCTATTTCTCTTTGACAGTCCAGTCACAGTTCCTCTTTTTTTCTCAAATAAATCAGCAGGACGTTGATTCAACACCCATCTTGCGCTGAAGTGATTG
>JADBJO010008316.1:55000-60000 GCA_016801955.1 Conus betulinus | reverse complement strand
GATCCATTTATATGAGATTAAAAAAAAAAGAAAAACTATCGAGAAAGTTTTATAATCACTATATTCTAGGTTTAATTGTTGATAACAATCTATATTCTAGGTTTAATTGTTGATAACAATCTATCATGGTCAGATCATGTTGTGGTTATATGTAAACATTTAGTACAACGATTCAATAGCTCTCCAGAGCTAACAATCTATCATGGTCAGATCATGTTGTGGTTATATGTAAACATTTAGTACAACGATTCAACAGCTCTCCAGAGCTAACAATCTATCATGGTCAGATCATGTTGTGGTTATATGTAAACATTTAGTACAACGATTCAACAGCAGCTCTCCAGAGCTAACAATCTATCATGGTCAGATCATGTTGTGGTTATATGTAAACATTTAGTACAACGATTTAACAGCTCTCCAGAGCTAGGACATGCTGTTGCGACTTCTCTGATAGCAGCCACCACAATATGTGTGGGGACATTCCTGCTTTGTGAGGAGAAGGAAGGGGGCAGTATATAGGTATACCTTATAGCTCTAAACGTCCTTTGGGGAAGGGGGACACAAGGCGACAGGGGGGAACAATAGTCTATACAGTCTAGGGAGATAACTCATGAGGATGGATAGTTTGGGTTGTGGCACCTAGACAAAACTGATGGTTGTGGCTGTGTTGGTGTTGACGCTGTGTGTTGATGCTGGTGTTGGTGTTTATGTTGATGATGCTGATGTTGATGCTGGTGTTGGGGTTGGAAGCAAGGTGTGGATGACGAGAGTCCTCAACAAAGCTGGACTGGACCAGATGAGATTTTTGCGGGGGACAGGATACACCCTCGGGCACGTGTGGTTGTTGGCGTGACCGGTGGCGAGTGCACGTTCTGTTTGTATGCTAGGCTCTTTGAGAAACACGTGCACTTTATATATCTCTTTCAGGCTTCTTTCGTTCTTTCCCTAGCCAATTCAGGACACGTGGCTTTTTGCCGGCCGTTTCCTATTCTTGGGAAGCTCAACAGAAAGAGAGCTCGTTGTCTGTGTACAACGGAAAATACAATTTATTTCAGACGTTTTTTTTTTTTTTGTTTGCGCGTTTCTTGTCTCTGGAGTGAGATGGTCGCGAGAAATCCTTTCCCGGGGAGAGGCTTTGCCTCTCAGCGGTGACATGTATACACGGTGATGATCACTCTTACCGAAAACAACTTATGCTGAAGTAACAGTAGTAGAAGAAGAAGGAGAAGATGACGACGATGATGATGATGATGATGATGATGATGATGATGATGATGATGATTAAGGCGAAACTGAAGATGATCATAATTAAGAAAGAGAGAAGGAAAGAAAGAAAAAGAAGAAAACGCATGCCCACGCACCCACACACACACACACACACACACACACACACACACACACACACACACACACACACACACACACACACACAGAGAGAGAGAGAGAGAGAGAAGAGAGAGAGAGAGAGAGAGAGAGAGAGAGAGAGAGAGAGAGAGAGAGAGAGAGAGAGAGAGAGAGAGAGAGAGAGGGCATCAAATATAATGGGACGGTTATTGTTTTTTCTCGGTGATAATGCAGTTCCCTACGATCACATCTAGCCTGGCAAATAACTCGCCCAATTACTATCCACCTACTGTGATCTCCTCTGGCACTTCTCCTCTTTCTTCCACTGCAGGTAATTGGCAAAACAATTTCTAGACGGCTTTAGCCAAGGGGGGGGGGGGGGGGGGGGGGGGGGGGGGAATGGGATAGGAGGGAAAGTGAATGAATCATGTGACAAACAGACATAGCCGACCTCTATGAAAACAGTACGGGTATCATTTCGTACAAACACATCACATAATTAAAGTTGAAGAATTTCTAGCCGCATTTAGAAAAAAAATGAAAAATAAAAAAAAGGTTGTGTAATCGAAGCGCGTTCATCCGTTACCTGATAGTTACCAGTTTATCTTTTGAACGTAAGTACAATATAAACTTGGTTTATAAGCCACGCATCACTGGTTAGAACAAGGCAGATAGCACTCCAGTGAAGGGTCTTTACATTAATTATCTTCATTCAGGCCGAGCTGAATACTTCACAGAGAGAGAGAGAGAGAGGGGGGGGGGGGGGGGAGACAGACAGACAGACAAACAGATTGAGAGACAGGCAAACAGATTGACAGACAGACAGGCAAGCAGGCAGACAGAAAGACAGAGAGATAGATAGATAGATAGATAGATAGATAGATAGATAGATAGATAGATAGATAGATAGATAGATAGATAGATAGATAGATAGATAGATAGATAGATAGATAAGCAGAGAGACAGACAGACAGACAGAGACAGAGAGAGAGAGACAGAGAAAGACACAGAGAGATAGAGAGACAGAGTTAGAGACAGAGAGACAGGCAGACAGATTGTCAGACAGACAGACAGACGGATGGACGGACGGATAGACAGACAGACAGACAGACAAAGACAAAAAGACCAAAAGACAGACAGACAGACAGACAGACAAAATGACAGAAGAACAGACAAAAAGATTGACAGACAGACAAACAGACAGACAGACAGAGACAGAGAGAGAGATAAACAGACGGACAGACAGACAGACAGACAGACGGGACGGACGGACGGAGGGATGGATAGACATACAGACAGACAGAAAAAAAGACAAAAAGACCAAAAGACAGCCAGAGAGACAAAAAAAAAGACAGACAGACAAAAAGATAGGTTCCTTTACAAATGAGACAGAACGCTTTTTTAAGGAAAGAAGAAAAAAAAAAAAAAGAAAAGAAAAGAAGAGAAAGAAAGAGAACAAAAGAAAAAAAGGTCATAACAGAAACGAATAGTCACAGCGTACAAATTCCATCTCCTTCAATTCAACTGCATCGTCCCACCCTTCTGTTCCATGTTTCTTTTTTTTTCCTGTTGCATTTTTAACGACCCGCACACCACTATCCCCCTTCCTCCGCCCCTCCATCCCACCTCCCCCCCCCCCTACCCACAACCACCCTTCTCCGTCACCCACCCACTCCCACCCCTATTCTCACTCACTCCACCCCTTATCCCTCCTTCCCCTCCTGTCGGCTGTTCCTCCTCCAGTCTCTGTCTCTCTCAGAGAGGAGGAGTCGGCAGACCCAAAGCACGGCCACCTCGCCGAGAGACACGTGCCTGACCCAGACACGTGACAAACCACGCGGCTCAGCATTTTGGAGCGTGTGCACAAGTCTGTGATCAAAGATCATCCTGTGTGTGGTGGCATGGAATGAAGAACTCGTGACAGCGTTTTCTGCAGTTGTTAATACAACGTTGGAGTTCTGGTGGTGCCGACTGACTTCGTCCTCTTTTTTTTGTTTTTTTTGTTTGTTTTTTTTTCCCTTCTGCGAGGATCTTGTGTTAATAAAGAGAAGTAAGGTTTCATGTGGCAATATTTCATTTTGTTGATGCCAAAGACTTTATGTTTATTTCTAGGAGAAAGTTTTAAGTCGAAATGTTTCATGCTTGTTTGTTTGTTTTATGACAAAGACTGTGTGTGTTAAAGAAGAGAAAATGAGCTATAATATGTTTTTGAAATGTTTATTTAAAATGAAAAGTCTCGTATAAGACACACACGCTATAGAATGTGAAAGGTATAAAAGAATGCAAGACTAAAAACAACGGTAAGACTAATAGGGAAAAGGGTTCGTATGAGAAGCATATACAAGCCGGAAGTGTATTAGTTCAAAACTAAATACAATTAACTCGTGCATTAGGTAAGCAAGAATATTCAAATAACAACCATATACAATTCATGATACAATTATGAATATATTCGATGAGCCAGGATTTACCAATTATAAGCATTGTATTAGTATGTATATACATCAATAACTCAGTTTAATAGCACAAATACTCAATCAGTAAGTACGTACAATTAAGCCTTGGTTGGTGGATTAATCAAAGCTGATTGTTGTGATTTCACAGTATATGAACCCACCATGATTATAAGATAAGGTGATGAACTGCTGACGATTATTTCAAAGTCTCTGAATAACAAAGTATCGTTAGCTGAGTAATGAACTGGTGACTGTTTATTCACAAGTGTATAAAATAACCAGCATCTTTACATGAGGTAATAAAGTGATGACTGTTATTTCAGCATATCGTTAGATGACGTAATAAAGCGGTGAGGATTAAAAGCAGCACCGTATGAAAAATAATAAAATGGCGAAGTATAGCAATCAACCAGCTTTGTTAGATAGGGTGAAAAGAGGCGACCTCAAAGTACATAAATTCAACAGTTTTGTTAGATGGGGGGGGGGGGGGGGGGGGGGGGGGGGGGGGGCTGATAAAATGATAACTTTTAAGTATATGAATTCGTCAGCTTTTTTACATGGAGTGATAGAGTGATAACTTCGAAGTCTATCAATTAACCAGCATTATGAGATAAAGTGATAAACTAGCGACAGTCACTTCAAAAGATGTTAATTTGTGTTTCGATTTTTTTTTCTTTTTTTGTGTTTTGTTTTGTTATATCTTGAGAGGTTTTTTTTTTGTTTGTTGTTGTCGTTGTTTGTTTGTTTTTGTTTGTTCGTTTGTTTGTTTTTGATGAGAGCTAAATGGGGAAGGGGGGGGGGGGGCTAAATCAATTATTTGGAGGATGTGGTTTATTTCAAAAACATTTCTGATGTAAAACCATGCTGGAATCTCTGCGAGAACTAGCCGGGTGTTTAAATTACGGGGAGGGGGGGGGGGGGGGGCGCTAAAAACACTTTACAAGTTTAGGCAGTCACGCGTATGTGCGCGAGCATCATGTAAGCATGTATGCACGCGCGTGCGCACACGCACACACACACGCGCGCGCGCGCGCACGCACGCAAGCACGCACGCACACACACACACACACACACACACACACACACACACACACACACACACACACACACACACACACACACACACAATCGATCAACAACAATGGATTTGATGAAATGAAAGTTGTTTGAGAAAGGAGTTGTAGTTTCGGGTTTCTTCCG
>JADBJO010008316.1:37500-45000 GCA_016801955.1 Conus betulinus | reverse complement strand
GTATGTATTCATATTGGTAAACGCTACACTTGTATTCAGAATCAATAATCACCGTCACTGGATTTGGCTTTCATATCCAGAATTGATAATAACTACGACTTGTAATTGGTAATTGCTACGGTTGCGGTCAGAATTGGTAAATACGTACGTTTGGATTCACAATGGATTGGCTAATTATTACACCTCGATCCAGAATGACGCTTGGGTTCAAAATTAGTAACTACAATTGTTGGTCCTTCCTCTCTGGTGTGGATGAACAGCAAAATCCTTTCTTAGTTTTCATTCCAGTTTCATCAAGGACGCGTCACTGCGTGTGGTCAAGTCCAGATACGCCACGCTTCGTGTGCCAGGCCATAAGGTCCCAGTGGGCAGGGGTTACAGCTAGATCATCAGCAAATACTTTCAAAGGTCCCAGTGGGCAGGGGGTACAGCTAGATCATCAGCAAATACTTTCAAGTTGGGTAGAGGATGTCGCGTGCAGACTGCTAGTCGAGTTCCATCTCCTGTTTTGTGACGTCCCCCACACAGTCTGTCGAGTTCCATCTCCTGTTAGGACGTCCCCCACACAGTCTGTCGAGTTCCATCTCCTGTTAGTGACGTCCTCCACACAGTCTGTCGAGTTCCATCTCCTGTTAGTGACGTCCCACACAGTCTGTCGAGTTCCATCTCCTGTTAGTGATGTCCCCCACACAGTCTGTCGAATTCCATCTCCTGTTAGTGACGTCCTCCACAGAGTCTGTCTCCCCTCCCGTATAGCCCTTTCTGTACAGTGCATCCGGCGGATAGACAGAGCCTTCAGCGTTACAGTATGGAGGGACAAGAACAGATCCATAAAACGCCAAATTCAGCCTCCTGCCTGCACTGGCATATTCCTGCTTCCTGCATGTATACCAGACATGGCCTTTACTGAAAGAAGAATCAAAACCATGGAAGTGAAAAGCCACCGGACGATACTGACCATCGGATATGTTGATCGTATCGCCAAACAGCCAGTACTTCAAACCATCCAGCAGCACACAGGACATCATCTAAATATCTACTTACATCAGTCGAAAAAAAAAAAACGTTGGTGTGACCATGTAAGGTAAGGTAAAATTGCTCATAGCCCGGTCGACCACAAAGGTCCATATCAGGACTGTCACCACGTTGAGATCAACTCACAAGTCATCAAGAAAAGAAACTTTCATAAATCTGTTTGAAATACACCTTCTAAAAATGCACCAGAAACTTCGTTAAAAAAAATCTTTCTTCCGTAAAATCTTAGATCAGGTGAAAAACATTAATCTCTTTCAGAAATTCACAGATCAAATCTCTGAACATAAGATCCAAAGGTCTTCTGGAACGTTTCTCCAGGGAACTGTCGAAGGTGGGAGAAGGTGAGGAAGACCAACAAAAATGCCGATGGAGTGGCAACATTAGAGAGTGGATGGGGAAACCATTTGCAAAGACCCAGGCCTCGGCACGCAACCGACAGAACTGGAGGAGCCTGGTGAACTGTTCTTCAGTACGGTGTCCCTTTGATTCCTCACAGACTTCAGGGAGAAAGAAGAAGAAGAAGAAGAAGAAGAAGAAGAAGAAGACGAAGACTAGAGCAAGAAGAAGATAGGGAGGAGGAGGAGAAAGAAGAAGGAGAAGAGAAGGAGAAGGAAGAAGAAGAGAATAAGGAGAAAGAAAAAGAGGGAGAAAAAAAAAAGAAGGCGAACAAGAAGAAGAAGAAGTACAACAACCACAACAACAACATTAACAACAACAATAACAACAACAACAACAACAAAAACAACAACAACAACAACAAGTAGAAGAAAAAAAAGAAGAAGAAGAAGAAGAAGAAAAAAAGATAGAGACCAAAGGTGTAGAGATAGAGTGGTAAGTGGGAGATAATAATCAAAGATGGCGTAGAAAACTGAGTATGATTTCTTTTATAACAACGTGATAAAAATACAGACGAAGAAGAAGTGGAAGAAGATGAAGAGGGGGAGGGAGAAAAAAAGGAACAGAGGAAAAAAGAGGACAAGAAGAGAGGAAGGAAGAAAATTTAAGAGGAGGAGGGAAAGGAGGAAGAACAGGAAAAGGAGAAATGAGGAGAGGGAGGAGGAAGAAGAAGGGGAGGAGGAGAAAGAATGAGAAGAGATGAAGGAAAAACTAGAAGAGGAAGAAGAAGAAGAAAAGGGGCGAACGAGAAGAGGAAAAGGGAGGAGGAAGAAAAAGAAGATGAAAATCAAGAAGAGGAGGAGGAGGAAGAGGAAGAAGGAAAAGGAGCCAAAAGATGGAGGAGAGGAGGAGAAGGAGAAGAAGAGGAGGAGGAGAGAGGAGAAGGACGACGATGAGAAGAAAGAAGAAAAGAAAAAAAAGAAAAGAGAGAAAGAAAGACAGAAGAAAGAAGAAGAAGAAAAAAAGAAGAAGGAGGAGGAGGAGGGGGAGAAGAAAGAGGAGGAGGAGGAGGAGGAGGAGGAGGAGAGAAGAAGAAGAAGAAAGAAGAAGAAGAAGAAGAAGAAGAAAAGAAGAAGAAAGAAAGAAGAAAAGAAGAGGGAGAAGGAGGAAGAAGAAGAAAGAAAAAAAAGAAGAGGAGGACGAGTGACGACGAAGAAAGTGCAGAGACACTTTAAGCAGACAGGATGGGATCAATACAAATATCTCCGATGGCGTTGGCAATTACCAGCGTGCAGCGTCCTCTTGTTGTTTCTGGCATCGCGTCGCACTGGCTTGCGGTCGTCTGACACAGCTCTGCCGTGCCGTGAGAGCACCTGCCGGCGGCACTCCATCTGGATGCCAGACACGGCTGCAGGCGCACTTTGCACTAGCTGCCATTCTTATTATCACCAGCACTGATGTTTTTGTGTGACTGCCTTGACACAGAAAGGCTCGCTGCAGACACCGCAAAACACAAAAGAACCCAGTGACTTAGACCGAAAAGACACCAACGAGGTGACCGCCCCTGATTTGGCCCTTAGCGATCGGCTTGCCCATAAGCTATATCATCCATCTGTCAATTTACGCCGAATAATTACAAAGACACAGAGCCACAGAGAGATAAACGCAAAGATAAAAACATACTCAAGGGCGCAAACGTGAAAACAGAACGCGGGCATGAACAAAAACTCGAAACGAACATTGAAACGTGATGAAACCAAAAATAAACACGGGAACACCACACGATGAAAACCAAAGCGCATGAAACGAATGCAGAAATACAACACAACAAAAGAAACAGAAACACGACCAAATCAACCACAACACAAACAAAGAGGAACAGAACAACAACGGGATAAACGCGGAAACACACAACATATTTAAACACATGTACAAGCATCATAATGAAACGAACACAGAACACACAATATAATCAAACTGACACAGAAACACGAAACAGGCAACAAAAAGAAAAATAGAGACACAGTGTCAAACTAACAATGACACAAACACAATGACATAAGGACACGTGTCAACACAAAGACACTGTGGCTCAAACACAAAATTTTAGTGACAGACAGTCTCGGAAACATGGTGACACAGACAGCTACAAAAGTACAGACGGACAGACAGTCACACAGTTAAAAAAACAGAGAGATGTATAGCGACCCCAAGAGACAAATACACAGACAGAATGAAACAGGAAGAGAGAAATCCATTAACACAGAAAGACAAACACGGGGGCACAGACACACACACACACACACACACACACACACACACACACACACACACACACACACTCAGACAGGGACACACACACACACACACACACACACACACACACACACACACACACACACACACACACACACACACAGAGGGACACACACGCACACACAGGAACACAGACACACACAGGGACACACACACACACACAGGGACACACACACACACACACACACACACACACACACACACACACACACACACACACACACACACACACACACACAGAGAGAGAGAGAGAGAGAGGAACATAGACACACACAGGGACATAGACACATACACAAGGACACAGACACACATAAGGACACGGACACACACACACACACACACACACACACACACACACACACACACACACACACACACACACACACACACACACACATTCAGGGACATAGACACACACACAGGGACACAAGGACACAAACAGGTCATACACAGGGACATAGACACACACACATGGACACAGACACACAGACACACAGACACACACACACACACACACACACACACACACACACACACACACACACACACACAGGGACACAAGGACGCAAACAGGTCATACAGTGAAACATACACTAAGATACAATGCCATGGGCGGACAAAAGCAGACAAAAATAGAGACACAGACGGACAGATACAAAGTCACAGCAACATAGACAAACATAGAGGCACTCTGAAATAATCAGACACAGAGGCCTTTGGCATAGACAAAGACACACACACACACACACACACACACACACACACACACACACACACACACACACACACACACACACACACACACACGGACACAGGCACAAAGCTACACTGACACGGCGACACAAAGACACAGTGAAGGAAGGACAAAGACAATGACAGACAAAAACACATCAACACAGAGACAAACAAAGACACTGTGACATTGACACACACAGACGACAGTGATACAGAAATACTGAAGCATTGACACAGACGAACACAGTCGACACAAAGATCAACACAGTGAGACAGACATATACATGCAATGACACACACAGACCAACACAGTGTTACAGAGACACAATGATTTGACGTAAACAGACAGATACAGCTATAAATATAGAGAGAGCAATACAGACAAGCGCACAGACGTAGCAATACAATCACACAGACAACAACAGTACAGACAGTACAGTGGCATGGCAATACAAATACAGACACTCATGGTAGAACAGACAAACAAAAACACACACAGCAATACAAATACAGACACTCAAGGTAGAACAGACAAACACAAAGACACAGCCTTACAAACACAGAGACTCACGATAGAACAGACAAACAAAAAAGACTCAGCAATACAAACACAGAGACAATGGCAATGCAAACAGAGACACAGCAACACTGGCAATCGGGCACTGAGACACAGACAGACAGACAGGCAGCAGACAGAACACAGGGACATATACTGAAGGCGATACGTACAACAACCAAAAAAAAAAAAAACCAGTCACGTGTACCGCCATGTGCTTCAAAATGCGGCCGGCCACTCAGGGCCTGTGAAGGAGGAGGGGGGTGGGGACGGAGGAGGGGGGATAACAAATCGGGAGGAGGGACAGATTGCAAAACCAAAGAAAAATGCATACGAACCTACCACGTTTCGTTCTTTTGTTCACGTGTTTGTGGGAGTTGAAAATTGAAGAGAGAGACTGGGAGTGTGAGTGGAGGAGGAGGAGGGGGGAAGGCGGGAGGGGGGGGGGGGGGGGGGGGGGGTAGGCACGGGGGACTTACGGAGAAGTCACAAAGCAAAGGCGGTAGAAGCCTTTCTCATGTTACAAACCGTTAGCATCTTTGAGGAAGGAGATGAAAGAATTGACGGAGGCAGAAAAAAAAAAACACGGACGAGACATACAGAAAGGATGGGAAAAGGCCAAAGAAACAGATTAACAAGAAAGAGAAAAAAAAATGATTTAATGCACGTGCACACGCATACAAGTACACATGCATGCACTCACAGACCTACGAATGCGCGAGAAGAGGCGGGGAGGGGGGGGGGGGAGAAGACCCCAATGTAAACGAGCTTACAGCTCTCTTTTTGCACAGAAAGTTCTGGCGTTATGTAGTGCCTTTAAACAACATGCAAACGGATTGTGTGTGTGTGTGTGTGTGTGTGTGTGTGTGCGTGTGTGTGTGTGTGTGTGTGTGTGTGTGTGTGCGCGTGCTTGCGTGTGTGTGTGTGTGTGTGTGTGTGTGTGTGTGTGTGTGTGTGTGTGTGTGTGTGTGTGTGTGTGTGTGTGTGTGCGTGCGTGTGTGTGTGTAAGAGCGCGCGCGCGCGCGTATGTATGTGTGTGTGTGTGTGTGTGTGTGTGTGTGTGTGTGTGTGTGTGTGTATGTGTGTGATGTTTAGAAGAGGTCGAAACAATACCAACGATTGACAATAACAATGAGCAATATTGAATGAAAACTGAAGGATGACGGCGACGGCTGGAAGAGAACACACGTGGTGTCAAAAGACCTCCACACGACGGGAAAAAAAAACTGTGACAGTAGAAAAGCAACGCGTTTCAACTTGAAGATCTTATGCAGGCCAGATATTTTGGATGACTATAAGAAAAAAAAAACGAGAATAAAGACCAATGGCGTTGCAATATATGGGTAGCAGCCTGTTACCAACATCGCTGCTGTCCTCAGGCGAGCGAGGCGGTGCGAGCAGAGAGAGAACAAAGGACTAACAAAGGATTTTCTGGGGTGATTGATGAGGAATGGAACAGTTCAGCCACCCGGTGATCCACAAAGAGGCCAGACTATCATCCACAACAATATCGAAACCCGTTGAAGCGAGGACTGGGTACAGACAGTGGTGCTGATCCAATCCACCAGCTCCAGAGATACCAGTAAACCATCTTTTTCAGACTGAGAACTGGCCACCCGCCGACTGCTGAGCCATCTCGGCCGAATTAAGATTGCCCACACAGATAAATGTCCCTGTGGTACTGGATCTCAGACCCCAGAACGTATCCTCCAACACTGTCCAGCCCGTGATGTTCTACAGCATCCAACCTGGCCAGAGGAGGCAGAACTGTAGATGCAGCTTTGCGGCAGCCGTCAAGACCTCGAGAAGACTGCAGGTTTCTTCGTGTGCGACAGGATTGAAGATCTGACGCAATCAAAAAAAGATCGTCCGTAGCAGATGAAGATGACTCCCTCTGTGCGTAACAAAGCAGTGCCAATACAAAGCTTGAACCCCCGAAATCCATCCCCGAGAGGGAAAAGCAAGGTTACCAGCAATACTTGACGACTCTGGGACTGGCGCTGCGAGTCAGTCCAGACTTGAGCTCGGGCAAAACGGAAAGTTTGGAAGGCAGTGGACATGACAGAGAAAAGCCTCAAGATCGAGGATGTTACTGAACACACACAAACCAACAGGCAGGGACTGGGATCAACAAACATCAAAAACGGTGGTCAATGCCAAAGGGCACAGCAAAAAGAGACATGGTGATACAGGAAGTGAAGCCCGGAAAGAAGAGGATGCCAGAACTTTCCACCCACCAAGACCAGCTGGAATAATGGACAATGTACTGCCGAGAAGTTTCAGTGGCAATGAAATAGGGCGTTTGGCTCCTTCTGGGATCAGCTTCATCCTCAGACCTGTAGAGGACCTCCTGCTGTCGATTTAAAACCTGGTGACATGAGAAAACGGAGATGTCCGTTCTGTCAGGATAAACAAACTATGGATCGTGACCTGAGCTCAAGCAAGCAAACCCCAGCCGCTGACCCACGACAAGGCTCATTCATTTGCTCAAAGCGGTTGCACACGCGATTGATATTGCAAGG
>JADBJO010008316.1:0-32500 GCA_016801955.1 Conus betulinus | reverse complement strand
TCTCACAAAGTACTTGGCCGATCTTTCTGAAAATTTGTAGGTATGTTCATTATGGGCCAAGGATGATGCCCGATGTTTTAGTTTACCGTTATGGCCGTTACTAACGGCCTGTAATGGCTTTTCTTCTTTATGGAATATCTCAGAAAGTACTTGGCCAATCTTTGTGAAAATTAATAGGTATGTTCATTATGGGTCACTGATAATGCGCGATGTTTTAGTTTACTCCATTATAGCCGATACTAACGGCTGCAACGGCCTGTAACGGTTTTTTCTCTCTTTCTGGCACATCTCACAAAGTACTTGGCCGATCTTTCTGAAAATTTGTAGGTATGTTTACTATGGATCTCGAATAATGCCCGAGTTTTAGATTACCGTTATAACCGTTACTAACGGCTGTAACGGCCTGTAACGGTTTTTCTTCTTCATGGAATATCTCAGAAAGTACCTGGCCGATCTTTGCGAAAATTAGCAGGTATTGTTCATTATGGGTCACGAATAATGCCCGATGTTTTAGTTTATCGTTATAGCTGTTACTAACGGCTATAACGGCCTGTAAAAGTTTTCTTCTCTTTATGGAATATCTAAGGAAAGTACGTGGCCGATCTTTCTGAAAATTTGTAGGTATGTTCATTATGGGTCACGGATGATGCCTGATTTTTAGTTTACCGTTATAACCGTTACTAACGGCTACTACGGCCTGTAACGGTTTCCTTCTTTATGGAATATCTCAGAAAGTACTTGGCCGATCTTTGTGAAAATTAGCAAGTATGTTCACTGTGGGTCACGGATGATGCGCGGTGTTTTAGGTTACCCCATTATAGCCGTTACTAACGGCTGTAACGGCCTGTAACGGTTTTTTCTTCTTTATAGAATATCTCAGAAAGTATTTAGCCGATCTTTCTGAAAATTTGTAGGTATTTTCATTATGGGTCACAAATAATGCCCGGCGTTTTTAGTTTACCGTTACAGCTGTTACTAACGGCTATAACGGCCTGTAACGGTTTTCTTTTTTATGGAGTATCTCAGAAAGTACTTGGCCGATCTTTGTGAAAATTAGCAGGTATGTTCATTATGGGTCACGGATGATGCGCGATGTTTTAGTTTACCCCGTTATAGCCGTAACTAACGGCTGTTACGGGCTGTAACGGTTTTTCTTCTTTATGGAATATCTCAGAAAGTACTTGGCCGATCTTTCTATTAAAAAAAAAAAAAAAAAAAAGTAGGCATTTTCATCATAGGTCACAAACAATGCCCAAATGGCTATAACTGCCCATAACGGTTTTTCTTCTTTATGGAATATCTCAGAAGGTACTTAGCCGATCATTCTGTAAATATGTAGGCATGTTCATTATGGCGACGGATGATGTCCGACGTTTAGTTTACCGTTGTAGCGTTACTAACAAGTATAATGGCCCATAACGGGTTTTCTTTTTTTTATGGAATGTCTCAGAAAGTACTTGGCCGATCTTTCTAAAAAAAAATTGTAGGCATTTTGATTATGGGTCACTGATGATGCCCATGTTTTAGTTTACCGTTATAGCCGTTACTAACGGCTACAACGACCATTAACGGTTTTTCTTTTTTATGGAATATCTCAGAAAGTACGTGGCCGATCTTTCTGAACGTTTGTAGGCATGTTCATTATGGGTCACGGATGATGCCCGATGTTTAAGTTTACCGTAATAGATGTTACTAACGGCCCATAATGGTTTTCTTTTTATGGAAAATCTCAGAAAGTTCTTGGCCGATCTTTCTGAAAATGTGTAAGCATGTTCATTATAAGTCACAGATGATGGCCGATGTTTACCACAGTAGCCATTACTAACGGTTACACCAGCCCAAGACGGCTTTTCCTCTTTATAGAATATCTCACGGTATTCAGGATAAACTGGGAGTACGTTTATGTGCTTTGCATCTTGTATATATTTGATTGAAACAAGATGTTCACTGAAGTTGCTTGGTTCTTGAAAAAGCACACATTCTATATTTTATTAAGTTATGACGGACTGAATACGTTCGGTTCTGAAAAGAGCACAATAATTTTTTTTTTTTAATGGAATTATAACCGTCATTGAACATACCGGGTTCTTGCAAGAGTGCGCTTTATTTCTTTTGAGCAATATGATTGTGACAGAGCAGACCTGATTCTTGACAGAGAAAACTACAGTTTTATTCGACCATTTTATAGATGTGGCTCGATGCTTGGTTCTTGAAACAATATTTTCATCTGCCTGATTCGTAACTAACTATAAAGAGTACAACTTTGCGATGCATTTTCTTTGTCCGATTCATAACTGTGGCTGAATGTGCTTGGTTCTTGACTGATTGCGAAGCATTTCAGGTGACCAATTCATAACTGTGATTGGATATACTTTGTTCTTTAAAAAAAAAAATGAAATAAAATAAGTACAATGCACTTACTTTCGTTGTGATGTCCCATCTTCTGTGCAATATCTGGCATTGCACCCACACTGGCCCATCCCGCCGCGCAGCCCCCGGCATCAGCAATCTACAGGGAGCAGTCAATGTCGAGTCGTCACGAGGCAACTCACCGGAGGAGACGCTGCACTGCTGCCGAGTCACTTCGGTGGTGTTCAGTGGCGCCTGTTCTCATCCAACATACGCAGGATACCACCTACCAAGCCCCATATGGACAACAATAACTGCTTAGTCGCGGAACCAGCATGATTAAGCTCTCCCACGATAGTCCCCATGAACTTGCTGATCCCGGCGGCCTGGACACGAACTTCACCAAGGGTCTAGGCGTGGAGAGGAAATCTGATCTGTAGTCACCATGAACGCAGGGCATGAAGAGCCGTAGAATCTGAGATATTTTTCTCTTCGTGATAATTGATGAGAATGACGATGATGAAGGTGATGTTACTGATTTCCATTCCAGGTACCTCGACATGCTCGATTCCGGAAAGAGTAGAATACATTTCATTTGATCGAACCATGGCTGAACATCCTGTTTTGTAATCGATCTCTATTATCTGTCGCTGTTATAACCGTGCCTGAACATGCTTGGTTCTTGGCACAGGTCGATACTGTTTTGATTTATTTCATTATTACCATGACTCACTATGCCTGGTGCTTGAAACAGTGCGACACTATGTATATGTTCAAGTTTGGATTCTTACTCAGGATCTTCGATTCTTAATAGAGTGCATTATATCTGATCGAATTATATCTGGTTTTTAATATGCTTCGTCGTTGTTTTTGTTGTTCTTTTTTTTTCAAAAGAGCTGTACGTCTGTATGAATATTTGTCTTCTTTGTACAGTCTGCAATGGAATCGTGCGTATGGTGGTTGTCTGGGGTGGGCATGACGAAGAGTAAAAACAACAACAACACAAAAAAGTGAGGGGGAGAGGTTAAATGATGACATCATGAACAACCACGTTAGCCATCGATTGGACGAAATCTTTGGTCCCTGGGTCAGCGCTTGACTGGACCGTGTTTGCTGTCCCTCTCCTTTCCTCTGCCACCTGAAGACATGGTGCCGGTGCAGGTCTTTCGGAGAAGACCCTTTGCATGAAGCACACCAGGGTACCTGCCCAGGTTCAAGCAGGTGGGACCACACTGTGGCGACTGTCTTCCTGGAAAGTGGGGCCCGCATGGTGTACAGAGAAAGGTATTGTGATGGGAAAATTGCACCGCAAAAATATCCTGCAGTTCAAAATCAGTGCGAGGAATCCAGGTTCAGGCCGACTCTTCGCCACCACCCCTGCATCACCAGCACGGACTGGAACAGCATAACACAAACACAATACAACACTCCTCACTCGTTCAGTCGCATTGTCGTGAGTTCGCTCACGGCGGTGCGCACTGAAGCCAGTTCTCAACCCAGCAGTTGCGCTGAAGAAGTCGGCCGGATTGCCGACGAAAGCTACGCACACAGTGAGTAGCCTTCTTCAAAACTGAGTGATTTTTTTAGTCTGGTAGCCATTACAATACAACAAGGCACTACACCAATGCAGCGCCATACAATACAATACAATGCAATACACCTCAACATCACCCTTGTATCATCTCCAGTCGCATAGAGACTGGAAAAGCACCATGCATGACAGTGCACTACAATACTATACAATACACCCCAATACACCAGTGCCACAGGTCCTTGAACAAAGTACTACTCAGGTTCATGAAAACAAAATTAATGATTCTGATCGAACTCGCTGTGCCATACGGAAGCAGAATGGAGCAAACGCACATCTACAAGAGTGAGTGGTATGCCAGTCTAGACAGCAGTTTCAGGGAATCTGGCTTTTCAAAGTCCCCAAAATCTCGCCATAAAAGTTGGAGTAAGGGGATCTGTAGGCTCATCACCCTATGACCTCATCAAACGGCTCGGGATTTCAGGTAAGAAGAGGACCAGAACCTTGAAGGCAATAGCAGATGCAGCCGAAGAGTTCCAGCTGGATCTGGTCGAGGAGGAACTGAAGTGAACTTCATAAGACTTAAATTTCCCAACGTAGAACAGGTGTCCTGTCAGCAGTGGGGTAAGGCATCCGTCTAAAAAGGCACGCCATGAGACGGTCACCCATCCAAAAGTTGCGGATTCAAATCCCAGCAGCGACAGAAAACAAATGGCAGTAGAAGGGCATCTGGGAGTCCTGACCTGGATGCAGCCTGGCCCCCTTAGAGTGTCAAGAGTTCAGGGTCTTCTTCTTCTTCTTCTTCTTCTGGCAGATACTACTGCGGACACTCCCTACACAGACAGGTAAGTATTAATCCCATCTGTCCAACAAAGAGAATGGAGTTTACCAGCCGCCGTGGCGAAGTGGGTAACGTCGCGGACTCTCTGTCGAGTTTTATCCACTTAATGATTGCGTTTCTGAGAGTGCTGCTCAAATTTCCTGACCAACACTGCAGGCGCCTGTATCTCTCGGGCCTGGTTGACGCCGGGGTATATTATGAAAGGAAGCGTAGAGTACAGCCCTGTCATGTAGTCTCAGACCGAAATGGAAATCTGTAGCATCACCTTAGTCATCCTCATTCTCATCGATCAGCATTTTAAAAAAAAATGAAAATAATGTCTCAAATTCTGTGGCTCTTCATGCCCTGCTCTCATGGTGACCTCAGTTTCGATGTCCTCTCCACGTCTATGGCCTTGGTTTGGTTCCGTCGGGGTCACCTGTATCGGTGAGTCTGTGGGGGCTGTCGTTGGACGGACGTGGTGGCGCCCTCCGGAGGGAGAGCTCACTCACGCCGGCTCCGCGACTAAGCAATTATTGTCATCAGTAGCAGGTTTAGTAGATGGTGTCCTGCGTATCAGAACAGGCGCCACTGAACGCCACCGAAGTGACTCGGCAGCAGTGCAGTGTCTCCTCCGGTGGGTTGCCTCTTTACGACTTGACATTGACTGTCCTCTGTGGATTGCCGGTGCCGGGGCTGCGGCGGGGCGACCAGACTGTGGCAGTGGACGGGGGTGTCGGAATGAGCGGCGTGGTGCATTGTCTCAGAGGTTGGGACAGCAAAAAAAAAAAAAAAAAAGGGGGGGGGGGGGGGGGGGGAGTGGAGTGTTGTGTTTGTGTGTGCATGCATTTTTTTTTTAATCCCGCCTTTAAGGCAGCCATGCTCCATCTTCGGGGAAGGTGCATGCTATGTGTAACGTGTCATCCATACCAACGGCCAAACAGGCCCTCTCTTTCCGAAAGTTGGTGATGGGATTTTACGTGTGTGCAAGATGTTATGCGTGCGTTCACACACGGATCCTCGGTTTAGAGTCTCATTCGCAGGACTGTAGGGGAAATGGAGTCGGAACCAATCTTAACTCCGAGGGAAAAATCCCCCTGTACCGAAAAGGCCCAAGGTCCACTGATGATATTTCAAATGGACTATCTATCATCCACTTGAATGTACATAGCTTAAGCAAAAAAATTCCTCTAATACAGTGTGAGTTAAGTTGTTTTGATGTGGTAACCATGTCTGAAACATGGCTTTCAGACAATATTTCTAATGACGACATACTAATTCCCGGTTTCCAACCCCCAGTCAGGAGACACAGAGTAGGCGATCCACACGGAGGTGTTGCTGTGTACGTAAAAGATCATTTAGTTTGCAAACCTAGACCCGACCTGAGTGTGCCATTTCTGGAGGCTGTGTGGATTGAGACAAACTAGGACAAAACACACTGCTGATAGGAACATCTCTACAGACCATCCTCTGCTAATGTAGCTTACTGGGACTTAATTGATCAGGCAGTACAGTTAGCTGGAAATACTCCTTACAAATTCATTATTCTTGGTGATTTCAACGCAGATTGTACAGTTCGACCACCACCGCATCTCCAAAATTTTATGTTAACGAATAATTTATTTCAGATAGTTAATAAACCAACTCGTATTACTGAAAATTCGTCCACCACAATTGATTTAATACTTACGCCATGTCCAGACCTCATTCAAGGTTCAGACGTACTGTCACCAGTCTGTAGTGATCATTGTGCTCCGTATGTTGTCTTGAAAAACCACCGCAGATTTCATACCTCCTACAAACGTACAGTGTTTAATTATGCTAAGCTAAATGCTCAGAAACTAATTGCAGAATTATCTAATACTGACTGACTGGGACTCCATTTTAACCTTGGAATCTATTGATGATGCTGCCGAGAAGTTTTCTGATCTGCTTGTGTATGTTGCAAAACTATGTATGCCAGTCAAAGAAGTTACAATTGATGAACGCGATGCGCCATGGATTACGACTGAAATTTTAAAAAATGATTAAAAGAAAAAATAGTATCCATAAATTGGCCAAATCATTAAATTCTGACTGGGCTTGGGCTTTCTTTCGTCGTACTCGAAATGAGCTTACACATATTATTAGACTGAGGAAGGCAGAGTACGTATTAGAAATTAGATAACAGAATCTCCTCTCCAAATTGCTTTGGTACCAAGGACTGGTGGAAACTAGTTAAAACATTCATTCGTAACAAAGGCATGCCTCAGGACGAAATCCCTCCTATCGAAGATAACGATGTGATCTATTACACTCCAAAAGATAAGGCTACTGCCCTTAATAAATACTTTGCCGCGCAATGTTCGGTCGACAACGATGATGA
This sequence comes from Conus betulinus, assembly GCA_016801955.1. NCBI lineage: Eukaryota > Metazoa > Mollusca > Gastropoda > Neogastropoda > Conidae > Conus > Conus betulinus. The sequence continues at coordinate 25,435 of JADBJO010008316.1, read as the reverse complement.
AGATATACCTAGGATAAATGAATATTGCGGTTTGATTAGTCAGTTAGTTATTACTAAAGATGTTGTTTCTAGAAATTCTGAAAGGTCTTGATAGTAGAAAAGCTGTCGGACCAGACTTGGTACACAATAGAATTTTAATTGCTGCTGCGGACGTCATTTGTGAACCATTAGCATACCTGTTTAATCGCTCATTAACAGAAGGCAAATTTCCCTTAATATGGAAACTGGCTCATGTAACCCCCATATTTAAAAAAGGAGACAAACATAAATGCGACAACTACCGTCCTATTTCATTATTGAGCTGTATCGGTAAAAAATGTGTTCAGCAACATGTGTTTAAACATCTCTTAGGCAATAATCTTTTATCAGATGCCCAGTCGGGGTTCATTCCAAAAGGCTCAACTGTTTTTCAACTTTTGTGTATACATGATGATTTTTGCAAATTTCTTGACTCAAAAACAACCGCACAGGTGATTTTTTTTTTACGTATCTAAGGCCTTTGAAAAGGTTCTATTCTTGGACCAATGTTATTTCTTATTTATATAAATGATATTGTTCACGACATTGGATCTGTGGTAAAGTTATTTGCTGATGATACCAGTATATTTTTAGGTCTTGAAAATACTCATCTTAGAACAGAAATCTTAAACTCAGATCTTGAAAAAATCAATACTTGGGCTCTCAAATGGAAAATAACATTTAACCAGTCTAAAAACTGAATTGTTGACAATTTCTAACCATGCGGAGCCACAAATTGAACCTCTGAGGTTTAATAACGTGACATTACATGATACAGAATTCCACAAACACCTAGGAGTTATCATTCAAAATAATTGTAAATGGGATCGCCACATCAAATCCATGTTGTCAAAATGTCGTGTTCTTGTTGCCCTGCCTCCGTTCATTTAAATACCGTCTTAGTCGGAAATCACTCGAAATATAATGTACAAGTCGTTTATTTGCCCCCACTTCGATTTTTCGGATGTCGTGTGGGATAATTGTACAAACAAACAGGCTGAAGATTTAGAAAATGTGCATCTGGATGCGATTAGAACTATAGTCGGCTCGGTCCGAGGGACTAGCCACCAAAAATTATACAAGGAATCCGGTTTTACATCATTAAAAGAGAGACGACGACGTCATAAAATCATTCTGTACTACAAAATTGTCAACGGTATTGTTCCTGTTTACCTGTCTAACCGACTTCCCCCATCTTATATCCTCTGTCAACCCTTATCACCTCAGGCGCCCCCTAGAGAGGCAGATGCCAAAGTGTAGATTAGATATATACAAATCTTCCTTCTTTCCTTCATCTACTGCTCTTTGGAATGACCTCCCTGACAATATTAAAGTATCTAATTCTCTCAGTTTTCTCAAGCGTTTCCTCAGCAGTCAGCAGTACCGATCGTATCGTGCCTAGATGTTACTACTTATCCGATAGGACGTCAGAAATAATTTTGTGTAAGTTTGAGATTAGAAATGAGTGACTTAAACAACGATCTTTTCAAACGGCATCTTAGAAACAACCCTTCCTGTGACTGTGGCACGGCAGTTGAGGATGCAGCCCATTTCTTAATTAATTGTCCACTCCATCTACAGCCCGTGCTCTGACAATAGAAACTTTACATGACACAGTTAAACACGACATCTCAACATTATTGACTGGTAACCTTGACCTGGATGTGGACACAAATACAGAGATATTTACTATGGTTGGAAATTTTGTTAAACTTTCTAACAGATTTGCACTATACTAAATTTATTCGGCTTACCACATTTACCTTTCCCCGTCTTCTACCTGGTATGGAATACTATTGATCGAAGTGGCATGACGTGGTTCGGGCATGGTGGGTTATTTCATTATTGTGCTGTAGTTTGAGTGTACTTTTGTGTGTTAAACGTTTTTTTGTTTGTTCGCTTGTCCTTGTTGTTGTTTTTTTTTTTGTTTGTGTCTGTTGATTTTCTCCTTTCCAATTCCATTTTGATAACTTTCCGACGCAGCCACTCGCATGTATATTTTTTCTTTTGTAAGAGTACGTTTTATAAGCCTATGCTTGTTGTACTCCATGATTTGATGAATTTTGCTGCAAAATGGTTCTTGAACAAATAAAATTTGTTTAACCAAAAGGCTCAGCGGAGATTCGAACCTGCAACCCTTGGATTACGAGTCCGGCGCTCTGCCAACTGAGCTATCCCGGCCCCCTGAGTTCAAGGTCGAAACACTTGTCTGAGGAGGGTTTCTTTTCTGAGGGACTTCTGCTGTCAAGCTCACCCTAGAGTTTCTTCCTACTTACAGGGCAACACACAGTACAACTGTACACTGGAACGGTGCAATACAGTGCCATACGATTTAACAGAACACAACACGTATACAAAATATAAAATCAGTAGGGTAATGCATGCTCTCCACCCATTTGGGTAACCAACTACTACACACACCATACAAGACATGGGGAAAGGGGGGCTGGCTGCGCATCATGGCGATGTATTTCCTCGAGCGGGACAGAACAGTCTGACAATCAGAGAATCATATAGCACTGCGTGTGGTGAATGATCGTAAGAAAAGGAAGGAAGGAACAGACACCAGAAGGGAAAAAAATAGGTGGGAAAGATCCTTGTTGAAAAAAAAAAAAAAAGGAAAAAGGCAAAAACTGTTCAATCGAAGCTGGAAGAACCATGGAAAAGGTGTGTGTAACAACAGTACAATACAGTCTAATTCCCCAGAGAGAGAGAGAGAGAGAGAGAGAGAGAGAGAGAGAGAGAGAGAGAGAGAGAGAGAGAGAGAGAGAGGATTAAAGGGAAGCAACACATGGCTGTAACCTGTCTCTTCTCAATTCTTTCCCTTGCTCTACATTGATGTGCAGATCACCGGCTACCCTATGTTGGAAATAAAGAGAGGAGAGCGAGGAGGGGGCGGGCAGGAGGTGGGGGGGGGGGGGAGGGGGGGGGAGTCAGAGAGGAAGACAGAAGGAGGAGGCACGGAGGGGGCTAGTGCGCATGGTTGTCGTCGAGACTCGGAGAGTCAATACCAAGACATTTATTCTATACAACAATAATGTTTACAGTAACGTCAAAAAAAAAACAGACGTGAAAGCAACTGATGAATAAATGGTCAAATTCCTGTCACGAGTTGGCATCACTTGACGCTACAAAAAAAAAAAAAGCACCTTGTTCTTACTAGAGGCGTGAAGGTGTTAATGTTCCCTTTGTTTTATGTGTATATATGTAGGGAGCTTGGAGCAGTGTGTGTGTGTGTGTGTGTGTGTGTGTGTGTGTGTGTGTGTGTGTGTGTGTGTGTGTGTGTACTCATCTTCCACGTCACCTCGAATCAGTACCCTTCCCCCTCCCCCCAGCTCCCCGTCCACAGCTACACTCCAACTTGTCCCACAGTCGTAGCCCCTGCACCAGCAATCTACAGAGAGCAGTCAATGTCAAGCCATCAGGAAGCAACCCACCAGCAGAGGCAATGCACTACTACTCAGCCAACAAAAACGAATCAATCATTTTTTTGTTGTTGTTGTTGTTGTTTTTTTTTTTTTTTTTTTTAGAATCATATTATTCTTTATCTAAACAATAGTAATCTTTATCATTGTTTCTCTCTTTTAATTTCTCTTCACCACATCTCACTTGGAGCGTTGCCGAGCCTAACATACATAATGTATATCTACTCTAGACAGCGCCTTTGTCGTTTCAAAATTATATATTAAAAAAAAAACACGCAAAACAAAGGGGAAAAAAAAAAACATGAGGCATGCGCCCGCGCCAAAGCCTTGCTGTCTGCAAAATGCCGTCGACCCAGTTTTTCCTCCGATTCAAAAGCGAATATATAGCACCCTTTGCTATCTGTTCACATATTCCATACATACAGCATGGTCTCCATGAAGAGGTCAGCCTAGGCACAAGATTTTGAAATCCTCCCCCCACCCCCACCTTTTTTTTTTTTCTTTTTTTTTTTTTTTTTTTCGATAACTTGCACAAGGGACCATCGACATTCTCTTTTCGCAAATACACCTACATAACACCGCCAGGAACTTGAGCGCAGTTCCCGACATGCAGACTGATAAGTCTAAGGATGAAGACCATGTTTATGATCGGGGTTTCATTCTGGTCTGAGACCACCTGACTGACAGGCTGTGTTCTCTACGCTTACTTTCAATAGAATGTCGTGGCGATAGTCAGTCCCTGGAGATACAGACTCCTGCAGTTCTGGTCTGGAAATTGAAGCAACTATCTCAGAGGCGCATCCGTCAATGAAGTGCATGAAACTTGACTGTGTGGCATGTGGTTCTAGCCTTCCGGGTCGAGCCCATAGCAAACTCAACTGTGGGTAGGAGCTAGTCGGGGCCGAAATATCCCAAATATAATGGCTTTGATGGGAATCGAACCCTCGACCTCCCAGCCGCTGATGCGTGACGTTTTCCCCAGTGTGTCCTAGTGGCTGGTTATGGCGGAAGATGTTTGTTCCTCATGGCCTTCATTTTCCCAGCCGCATGTTGACCTATGATAATATTAATGTTTCATTTCATTGAAAATGTGTGTGTGTGTGTGTGTGTGTGTGTGTGTGTGTGTGTGTGTGTGTGTGTGTGTGTGTGTGTGTGTGTGTGCGCGCGCGCGCGCGCGCGTGCTAATGTCTGTTCCAACTCCTATTTTTGCTAAGCCTTATGATTCCAGAACATTCAAAATGGAAACGAAATAAAATGAAAAAAGGTCATTCGTGTGTGTGCGCAGGTTTCATAAGAAAGTTTTGTACTGGTAACTGTACTCAATGTGCATGTTCGTTCGATAGTTTAGCATCTTTTAGGCCTACCTAAAATTTTAATTTAAAAAAAGTATACGTGTGCACGCGTGCCACCAGGGTATATACGGTTTCATCTGTTGACGAAGATAAGAAGCATGAAAAAAGTGGAGATCTTGTCACCACATGATTACAAACAAAAAGCTTTTGAACAACCTATGATGATAAGTCATTATCGTTCGCACCAAAAAACAATGCTCTCGGATTTTTGTTGTTGTCTGTCAGTTTCTGTCGCAGGACTGCTCTCTTTTTTGCTGCATGATTAAAAAGATTCCGGGAAGTTTGTTCTAACCACACCAGCCTTCCTGCATGCATAATGCGATTTGTTTTTTCAATTAGTGTATTCATTATCTCCCTTTCCGCCATGCAGCCTACCATTGTCTCCCTTTCCGCTATACAGTCTTCCCCTCCTTTCGCAGATAACTCACAACGTGAAGGTATAGACGTGACAAATTCTGATGCTTGCAAAACGGATCTGGAATTAATGCAAAATAGTGTCCGGAACAGAAAATACGTAGCCTGAACTGTTAATTCAAACCCATTATGACAGCAGTAAGTTCAGCGGTAGGCCTAAATTTCCTTCCAATATGATAAGACTTCACCTTTTGTACGGGGATAACAAAGCCGCGCCTGCTGAAACAATCATCGAGTACAAACCCATCCGCATAAATAAACTTTCAAATTTTTAAGTAATGATCATCGATGTGAGACTTGGCGGATGCCGAGACAATTGGCTCTTCGTCTTTTTTTCAAGTCCATGTAATCTCTGTCTACTTTGGCAACGCTGAGTTCCCATTTAGAGGTTGTGCCATAAGATGATCGAAGAGCTATAGCTTTTTGGGGGTTCAGTACCTGCTTTGTTAGAGAGAGAGAGAGAGAGAGAGAGAGAGAGAGAGAGTAGAGGTAGGCCTATCAGTGCAAACGTCGTCGTCGTTGTAAAGATTTTCACGAAATTCCGGTGTGTTTTCAGAAAATGAGTTTTATTGGCCTGTATTTACATGTCATTTTTTTTTTTTTATCACTTTTAAGAGTTGACTTCAAAGGGGTAACAGCACTGACATTGTTCACTGGGGTCGGCTGCGCTATAAGCAACTCTCTCTCTCTCTCTCTCTCTCTCTCTCTCTCTCTCTCTCTCTCTCTCTCTCTCTCTCTCTCTCTCTCTCTCTCTCTCTCTCTCTCTCCATCGTTGTCTGGACTATTTATGTGTTCTGCTGTTATAGGGAGATGAATCTTATGATCTTAATTCGATTTCTGTGATGTGTGAGCTTGGCGTGTGTGTGTGGGAGGGGGGGGATACACGTAATTCCCCCTCTCTCTCTCTCTCCTCTCTCTCTCTCTCTCTCTCTCTCTCTCTCTCTCTTATACTGACCCTTGTCACTATGCCGTTTTCATCATGATTTTTTTTTGTACTCACATTTCCTTACTGTTTCGTATATCTGTATATATGTTACAGTGAATTTACAAAGCGTAGTGAAAATGTGAAGTCGCTAGTAAGATAACATTCAATGTAATCTTACTGTTTCACTCGGGGTTTTTACAAAATGGCTATTTTTCTAAGGAAATTTACAAATGTACTGAATAAATGAGCCAGGAACTTTGTAAATAAACTGATTGTTGGACAACTTCTCTCTCTCTCTCTTTCTCTTTAAGCTTTATTATTACATTTAAGCTTTATTAAAGTGAGAAGAATTTAGCACTTGTTTGTGGCTTTGAATGAATGGAAGGAAGGGAAAAAAGATAATTCGGGAAGGAAAAATTGAGGTTAAATAGCGTGCACGCGCCCTTCCCTAAAAAAAAAAAAAAAAAAAAGCAATAGACCGCTATCAAGGGACGAACGAGAGTTGGAAACACGTTGCTATCTCGCTCACTCCAAATCTAATGTCCAGAATCGAGGAAATGCGCGAGAACCTTTCGAAGTGGACTCGGGAGGATTTTGAAAAAGAATTTGAGCGGTATAATATCAGGGGCGCGTTGTGGAGAAAAGTCTTTCGATCCTTCCTCTACCTAGAACCGCCTCGTATCAACAGCAAACTGGCGTACAATAACATAACAAAATCTATCATTATTCGTCCACCCAGCTGGAAATTTTACGGCCGGGTGAAATCTTTATTTTTGACAGACTTTACTTTTTTAATGTGAACAACTACGAATCGTCGCCCGAGCTAGATTTTATGAATTGGCGCGCTCCGCAAACGAGACGGCGGGGATCGTGGATCTTCCAGAAATAGGACTGATAGACCCGACGCTTTTCCACGTGAAAGTTCAACATTATCGGAACGCGCGTAACGTGGATTGCTGCACGGTTCGCCTATCGGACATCGTGCAAAGAAACGAAGATCTGAACGATTTACGTTTGCGAGTCCCTGAGGCAACGCACCTTGAAATACGAAGAACGAGGGCGCTAGAAGAAGAAGACGAAGAAGACGAAACAATACAGGTTCCCAATGTTCCATAGAGATTTATAAGTCATTTAATACAATTGATTAGACAAAAACAATTCATGTTTATTTCTATAATCTGTTATTACATAGACAGGTAAATGAAATTCTTTTGGAGTAAATACACTAAGATATATAACTGGACTAGAATAAATAACATGCTTAAAAGTCTATTTTCAGTATTTGAAAAATACGCATACACTCTATCCGGACTAGAATAAATAACATGCTTAAAAGTCTAATTACAGTATTTGAAATACACATACACTCTAACCGGGGGGGGGGAAGGGATAAAACCCCATTATATGAATTAGCCTAACCATTTATTATTTGTGACATGTGAATATATATGCGACATTGAGGGAAAAAGTCATTCGTTTGAACTTAAAAGAAAGCTCGTCGGACACGCCAACAGCGATTTTAGACTGTATGTTCACCATTTTTTTTTTTTTTATTCTACCTCATCAGTTCACCATTCTTTTTATTCTACCTCATCAAAACACGAACATTTCTTCTTCTCATAAGCCGAACGAGCAAGAACAGTCGCACGTCTTAACGGTCGGATCGCCACGCCGATTGAACAGAGTCGCGGCTCCGTAAGTAACCACCAAAACAGCGGAGAACGCCGCCCCATCCTCACAATCTTCCTCCTCGTCCATCTTCAGCATTTTAAAAACGTCCGGCAATCGCAGGCACTTTGTAAATAACGGAAAGAGCACGCGAAAGCTCTTCCGATCAAACTCGTCCCATTTGGTCGCGGGTTCGCAGCATAGCTGAATGCTGCGAGCAATCTCAAACGCGTCTAGGTAGTGCATCGTTCGCTCCATCAGCTCCAGCATCAAATTACTCAATTTAGGGGGGGGGGGCTGCTCGTTGTTCCGTAGTTTGAGCATTCTGTTCCGCGTTTCCCTGAGTCCTTTGAATATGGCTTTGATGTTACCCGGTTCTTCTTCCACCGGCGCCTCCCAGAGCTTGTGATCGAACATTCTTTTCAAGGCCGTGGCGTCAGAAAGCGCGTAGAGGGCTCCCCAGAGAGCTAGGTTGAAGCCTTGATGGGTAAGGGCGGGAAGTTGTCTTTTATGAACGCGGTCGATCTGGGGTACGATGCTTCTACCATCGCGTCTTCGGGCGACTGCAGCGGACTCTTGACAAAAAGCTCTAGATTGTGCAAAACGTAACACAAATGAGCCTGTAGAAAAGGCGATAACCTGTCTTCTTCGGTAGCAATCCATTCCGTATAATCTCCCGACAAAACGTCGGAAAAGGGAACGTATTCACCCAAAAATTGACCGGAGCAAATTTCCGTCAAACTGTCCACATCATCCTCCATATCGAGGGTACCCTTGACCACGAAATTGGCTGGGGCTCTATCCAGGTTTTTGGGAAGGGCGGAATTCATCCTTTTTCTGTGGTAACGAGCGGCCTTCTTAGAAAACAAAAGATCCGGGTAAAAAGACCGGTAAAGTTTTGCTTAGGGAAACATTTGCATTGTCAGGATTACTTTTGGCTATCCAAAGCAATTATTTTAAACGAACATAACTGTTTTTCTTACTTACTTGTTTTTGTCTACTGGCGGAAGAACCGAAGAAACAAACGGACAGACTGGCAGACAGACTTAGACAGACTTGAAGTAATCTAAAAGTGATCCTCCTTTCTCAATATTCCCAGATAGCCGCACTTCAGGAAAGCCGCACTTCAGGAAAGAAGTTAATTACCACAGACTAAAAAGATACAGACAGAAGTTTTAATTAGAAACAGACAGAGAAACAGCCTGTTTATTAAGGTAGACAAAAGCAATTTTTCAATAAGCTTGGTGTTATAACAACACATTAATGGCTGCTTGCAGGCTTGGGACGAGCACGGCGGCGAGTGCTTCTCTTTACCCTACGCGAGGCCGCTCTCTTCAAAGTATTCTGCACAATTCGTTGGACTTGTAGGTCCAGATTTTTCTCTTCCTCCTCCAGCAAGGTGCGCATCATGGTGGCCGTAGTCCGCACTTTCACGATGTTCATAGGCAGAGTTCGACATATGGGACACGTATTGATGGCTGCGCCCATAATGCGCCGGCAACAGGTGTAACACACATCGTGGTTGCAAGGAACCATGGCCATGGGGTAATGAGAGCCGTCGTCGTAGACGTTGTAACATATGGTGCAGGTACTGGTTCTGCACATCTCGGTAAACAGAGGGGACAAAACCAAGGAATTGTCTTTGCACTTTGCCTGCATCCTGGTAATAAGAGCCTCGCTGTCCAATTCGTCGGGAGGGTCGATGCCGTCCCAGATGCGGATGTGGTAGGCCATAGCGACGCGCTCAAGTTCTTCCAAAGCCCTCGGCGTTTGCGGGTGGCACTTCCAAAATCATGGTATCAGCAACACTATCACCGTCACTGTCAGTTGCGTACCGGGGAACAGTAGCATCGTGCTGGTCAAGAACGGCGGCTTGATTCTGCCTTTGCACGTACCGGACAAAGATGGGGACGTAGAGGGCATCTTGCTGGTCAACAACGGCGGCTTCATTCTGGAAGAGGGCATCTTGCTGGTCAATAACGGCGGCTTGATTCTGCCTTAGCGCGTACCGGGTGGCGTAACCGGGCATAATAATTTTACTCCCAGAATGAGGACTTTCCCACAAACCAAACTTTTATAACTTCTTTTTTTTTTCCCTTCCTCTCTGGCTTTTTTGGGTTCCCCCCCCCCCCCCCCCCCCCCCCCCCCCAAAGTTATAAAGAAAGGATAAACTGAATGGCTTGTCTATCGGAAGAAATTTGCTTACTTAAAAGAATAAACTAAATGGCTTGGCTATCGGAAAGAATTGTTTTTGCTTTCTTTTGTTTTGTTTTGCTGTAAATTGTTTTCTCTCATTTCGAGTTACAGACGAACAGACTGTTTGTTTTGCTGTCGAAAGAAAGGAACATACAGACGGACAAATTGAAACAGTATTAAGCAGTATTTTGTTGGTTCGTATTGGTAATGGTCGGTTTAACAGACAATAAATTGTGGCAATGTTGGTCTAAACAATCATTTTAAAATAATCCACCACTTCTCTTGTAAAAAAAAAAAAAAAAAAACCAAGAACAAGACATAAAGACAAAGAAATAGACAGAGAGAGTGAGAGAGAGAGAGAGACAGAGAGGGAGTAAGAGATAGAAGAGATAAACGGAGAGAAAGAAAGAAAGAAACAGCCACAGAGAGAGAGCAAAACACAAAGAAAAAGACCCGAGAAAAAGAAGAAGAAGAAGAAGGAGGATAAAAAGAATAAGAGGACAGAGAGGTTCCATTTTCTTTTAGCAATAAATTTCTTTGTCTTTCTTCTTCTTCTTTCTTTGTCTTTGTCTTTCTTCTTCTTTTCTTTTCTTTTCTTCTTCTTCTTCTTTCTTTCTTCTTCTTCTTCTTCTTCTTCTTCTTCTTCTTGCTCCAGTACACGATGTCTTGTTTCAACTCAATTACTAATAACAACTGTCTTTGGCTTTAAATATTTTGTTGGTTTTAAAACATTTTTGTTCTTTTCTTTCTCCTGATTTTTCAATTCCCCGCACTTTTAATCTTTCCCTTCCCATCAAATTGGATCACACAACTTTCCCTTCCCTGGCTCTTATCTTTCCCTTCCCATCAAATTGGGACACACAACTTTCCCTTCCCTGGCTCTTATCTTTCCCTTCCCATCAAATTGGAACACACAACTTTCCCTTCCCCTGGCTCTTATCTTTCCCTTCCCATCAGGTGGGCCACTCCATTCTCTCGGCTCCCGCTCTTATCTTTCCCTTCCCATCGAGTGCCGTCACTCAACTTTCCCTTCCCAGGCTTTATCTTTCCCTTCCCATCAAGTGACGTACTCGACTGTCTCCGCCCCCCGCGCTCCTATCTTTCCCTTTCCCATCTGACCCGAACGAACTGTTTCTCCGCTCCGGCTTATCTTTCCCTTCCCATCGAGTGACGCACTCGACTGTCTCCGCCCCCCGCTCCTATCTTTCCCTTCCCATCTGACCCGAACGAACTGTTTCTCCGCTCCGGCTTATCTTTCCCTCCCCATCTAAACGCCGAACCAGCTGTTGCACGGCGGCGCACCACCTAAAACATCCTGGTAGTTCAACTTTTCCCTTCCCATCAGTGGAGCCCAGGCCCAGGCGCTGCACGGCGCGTTTCCGGTCGTTTCCGGTAGTGGTAACAGAGAGAGAGAGAGAGAGAGAGAGAGAGAGAGAGAGAGAGTATTTGCGTATTTCAGTCTTGCTCACACACACACACACACACACACACACACACACACACGTAAAGTTTTACAAGTGAATTTATTACTTTTTTTTTACAATAGCACAGCGTATGCAATGCAAAAATAGCATAGTGTTTAATTCACTCTGATAACATAGTTAAGCACGCGCAAGTCACACACACACACACACACACACACACACACGCGCGCGCGCGCGCGCGCGAGAGAGAGAGAGAGAGAGAGAGAGAGAGAGAGAGAGAGAGAGAGAGAGAGAGAGAGAGAGAGAGAGAGAGAGAGAGAGAGAGAGAGAGAGCTTTTTTTTTTTTTACATTAATGAGACAAACACCAGCGCAGAGAAAATGATTAGCCAGAAAATAAAAACTCTGCAAAAACCCAAAACAAACGCAGAGCGGTACACAGCCACTCTTAATGAAAAGAGGCATGCGCCCAAAGGCAGAAACAAAAACAAACAAAAAAAAAAAAAACAATTTAAAGATTATTGCTTCATAATTACTATCATCTAAGTTGTTGTACGTAAATCGCACCATAATAAGTATCATAACATATCATGAAACAAGTGGTACAATGATGAAAAGTATTATGAAACAAGCGGTAAATTGTCAAACAAGTGGTAAATCATTATCATATAATAAAACAAAGGGTGGTTACTCCATAACGTTTGTCTTTTACGTTTGTCTTTTAGTGTTGTATTATTGAGCGTTAGCTGGTAGAAGAAAAGAACAGACAGACAGACAGACAGACAGACAGATGCTTGTTTTTTTTGTTGAGAGAGAGACAGAGAGACAGACGGAACAGACTAGGAACATTACAGCTTTATGATCATGTGGTTATGACACATTTTAACATTCAGTTAGCATATGTTTTTTTTTTAAATCAACACATTCTTGTTCATGACAGCTTCTTCACTGTCATCTTTCAAACTGTCGTGCGTAAATCGCACCATAGTGTGAATCAAAAAGGTATGTACAGAAAAAAAATTAACACATACGCAAAACAAAAGGTATATACAACAAATAGGTTTAGCAAAACATTCTTTTCTTCAACTCTAGCTTTGCTTCATCATCAGTATAATCATGTCAAAAAGGCACGTGCATCAACAAAAGGCATCAAAACCATTCTTTTCAAAAAAGAACGTAAATCATGATAGGAACGTTCGTACGTCGGCCAAAACCAATTTTTTACAATAAGGGCAAACGTCTTGGGACTTGCCACAAGTCTCACAGTACAAAAAATGACCACAAGGAAGAAGCGTTAAATTAACGGGTCTCTGTTGACACAGTCGACAAAGACTGCGTTTCTTTAAAAGCTGGTTTTCCATCTTTAATGCCTGTATCCTTTTAAGCAACGCCTTTTTTTTTGTCTTCTGTTTTTTCTCTCTGCTTGTCTGTAAAACAAGCGGCGGTCTTTTTCTCCAACAGTTTCTCACAAGCGGCGGGTTTTTTCTCCAACGGCTTTTTTCTCCAACAGGAACGTTAACAGAGAAGCCGCAGTAACTCCACCTTTACTTTTTGAAAGGTATTCATATGTTGAAAGAACAAGATCTGTTGAAAATTCATGTAAGAAAAGTACGGCTTCTACCGGGGCAGGACGCTGCTGTTTCCACTCCATCACGAGCAGACGACGGGGGAAAGCCTCACTTATCGCGGGCCATTAAGCGACTCTCCCGCCTAAAGGAAATGCTGCTAACGTTCGCAGCATTTTGCCGATTACATTCGTTGGTAAAAGTTTTTTAGTAAACTCTTTATGTGCAGTACAGTAAATTAATTACAAATCACAAAACAATCTGTTCACAAAACAAATTAATACAACACAAATATTACCAAATGACATTACATGTTTGGTAAGGTAAACTATAAACAGCAACCGAGCACAGATATATGCAGCGTGTGGAAAACGACAATCGTTATCGTTGGAGCAATTTGTCCAAAATATCAGCGGTGCTGAAGTGTTTACTGCTATGGTTTTATGTCAGCCTGACCAGACAAATAAGAGATAACTGTGTCAACGTCTGGTAAAAGTAGCAACGCGTTGTGTTTCAAGCATAGTTATAACAAAAAAAACCAGCTCTGTAGTTTGAAGTACACAAAATACAACAAACACAGAGAACACAGTATTTCACCACTATAAGTGCAAAGAGCACTGCTTTTTACACCTTGGTGTAGCACACGGACAACATAATCCGCGCTTGCTACAATCGTCACACGTATCTCTTTCAATATACGTTTTACTATACAACTACCAGCACCAAAATATTTACAAAATTTCGCTTCGTTAAGCGGAAAGTATTTGCCACACACACGGCAAAAGTTAAAATCCTGTATACACATGGTCGTTTACTCCGCGTGTAGCACACAAAAAACAAAAACAAACGTTCATGTACAAAGATAACATTTACTATTGTGCACCAAAACGCTGAAGTTGTTAATGTTCCACTCCTCATCATCAAAAAAAGCACACTTTATCCCCCCTTTGCAGAATTAAAGGATGACAATTTCATAAATGTTTCTGCTTTATCATAGCCGCAAACAATTACATTAGCCCTGTATGCGTATTCAGAATTCACCACTTTGTCTGCGTATCATCGGACGCGCCCGATGTGAACACGTCAGTCAGTCCCAGTCTGTCCACTTCCAACAGCAAAGTGTCCAAGTTCAGGGCCGACGGCCTTATGGCACTAATGATGTACAACTTGCAGCGGCGGTTGTGTTTCAGGTGCAATAAGAACTGCTTGGACACTCGGCAGGACAGCTGTCGAGTCTCCTTGTTGTAAAGCTTCAGAGTATTGTCCCAGTCAAACACCACATAAGCTCCATCTTCTATCATGTCATCGCAGATCTCTGTGGTAGTTTCAGGACCCAATGTATTAGAAGTCATATAGTTTCAGGACCCAATGTATTAAATGTCATAGCATGGTACAGACCTTTATATAAAATGGGGGAAGGACAATATGGTTAACCATATTGTCCCTTCCCCCATTTTATATAAAGGTTCCCTGATTAACCAAGGGAAGGAAGGAAAAATGGGAAAACCATCTCTCTCACACACACACACACACACGCACGCACGCACAAGTTAAAGAGGGGTGAGGACAGAAAACTGTGGATATGCCTTCACAGACACAGATAATAGAAAGTTGGCATATTTTTTTTTATCTCTTCTAACTGTGTATTCATACAAACATTTTGTGTGTGAAGACGTGTTATTTCAATCCTTCGAAAGGTGCCTGCAAGTATAGTCTGATTTAACTTTGTTTGGAAGTCTGTGACCTCTGCGTTTTTTCTTTGCACGGCTGTCGCCTGTGCGTTTAATTGCATTGGAAGGTCTGAGAGTTGTGCGCTTAAACGCGCGTTTTCAACGGCGAGGCGGCGTGCCTTGTCCGCGCAGGTCAGTCTTCTTTTTTTTCTTTGGCGGCTCTTCTCTTGCCGGCCCCTCCGTCACAGTCCCTTCAGTCCAGTAGACTGCGATGGTAGGTACTGGGTTGGTACTGGCCGCCATCTTTAAGACAAACAGACAGCAGACAAACATAATAGACAACATACCAGAAATAATTCTGTTGGTCTATAAAAAAGAAAAAGCGCCAGGAACACAGTAACCGAAAGAGGCTATGAAACAGCGTCATTTTTCTATGTGTGCAGCTTAAATCTCAATCAAGCCAATGGGTGCAATAGATGAAGGAAGAAGAAACTCAATGAAACCAAGAAGAAACCCAATGAAACGGAAACGGTAGCAGAGACAAAAGTTTAAATAAGCTAGTCTCACACAGAGAGAGAGAGAGAGAGAGAGAGAGAGAACGTAGGAAAGTCCATCACACGTTTGAAAAGGCGCAATCACATAATCCCGAGGCCTTGTGATCGAAGCGCAGATGGCGGGTTATTATTTTGAAAGCTCATTTCTTTTGGGACCATTGCCAGGTAATATTGCAATAACAACAAAGTGAAAGAGCCAAAGAGAGACAGACACACAAAGCTAAGAGCCAAAGAGAGACAGACACAAAGCTAAGAGCCAAAGAGCGACAGACACAAAAAGCTAAGAACCCAACTAGAATAGACTAAATTACCGGTGTATAGGGGCTTACTGTGTGCAATATCGACGAGAGTAACGGCTGCAGGAGCGAGGATGATGATCATGATGATGTACTGGTAGCGGAGCAAAGAACCAACCAAAAAGTAGCATGTTCCCCGTGTTTGAAGCACAATCATCTCTTTAATTTTAAAAAGGAACGCATAACGCTATTCTCTATACATTTGTCAATAGCGGTTTCCCGTTGTTGTATGGTCGATCCCTGAAGCGATCGAAGAACGGTGGTTCGGCAACTTTCCTGTAGCGTGGGCACCGCTGCGTTGGTGATACGATCTTGTATCCACGAAAACATAGAGGTTCTCATTAGCAGGTGTTTAAACCATTCCGCTTCACTTTTCACATGACGGATGGTTATTGGTTCAAAATATAAAACGGTTTCCAGAAATTGTTGTTCTTTTCTTCCGTACGATGGGGCAGCACTCGCTTACAATATTTGATAAACGTTGTCTGCCAATCGATTAGTTCGTGCGCGCTTGGCAAGTGGTATAACCGTAACAAAACGTTGTAGCGTCTATCGGTCACTAACTTATGCACCAACATCATGACAGTGCTTTTCTTGACGTAGGCATTTTCTATCAGGGCTACGGCTCTATTCCAGTTGGTGGTTTCCATCGCATAAAACATCATCCACTCCATAACGGTTATAAAGACTTGTCCACTGATCTGAATGTAGAACCAATTGTCCTGGTTAAACTCTTTCCAAAAAAACGCGTTTCGTACGTATACCATTTCATAAAATCAACCGTGTCGATGTTGTTCACGCGACACAGGTCTATAAACAGAAACGGGTCTCTGTTCGTTAAAACCCCGCCTCAACAATAAATATTTAACGTATCTATTTAGCCGGCGAACGTGCCTTGGGCAGTCAAAATCAATTCCTGTATTGAGGGCCGAACAAGCCATACGAATATCTTCATGAGTCATTCGCTTAATCGCCTTTTCCCATAGGTCTGGATCAACGTTTTCGTACACAGGGTTAATCTTACTAACGTTTATTACAAAAGTTTCTTTGTCTACAAGCCTTTTGCAAAACTCTGTGACAGTATACATCGTTACTTTTTTTTTTTTTATTTTTTTGGGGGGGGGGGGGGGGGGGGGGGGGGGGGGGGGGGTAACGTTTAGTTCAATCGTAAATTTCGGTAGTCTTGCAGGCGTCGGTACCCGCGCGCACACACGTGGTCAGCTTCGGCGGTATAAGATATTGGACCCAACGTGTACCCGTCCTTTCCAGGATTGGGTCGGATGCTCTCTGTCCTCCGTAAGCTTTCTGAACAAACAGAATTATACGTGTTTAAAAAGGATGTGGGTGTATCTGTATGTGTATGTGTGTAAGAGGCAATAAAGATACATAAACTCGACGCGCAAGAAAGAGCAGTTGCGGTTAGCATCACAATAGTCGTTACTGCAAAATAACTAAATAAACTAGCTATTCTATCGGATTAGTGGAAGAAGGAACATAAGAATCACTTACCTCTGGGAAAAAAGGCAAAGACACCACAGGCAAACACAGAAAGCACTCACTGAAGTATGTTGAAATGCTAACGACTAACTACTACGCGCGCCAGTGTATATATAGTCTATGTGGTCCTTTTTCCCTTCCCCTTGTTCCTTTATAGTAGCAACAATGAGACAGCCGCTTAAGTACACAGCTTCCGTTCCTGTAATGTTCCCTTCCCTAGTTTGTATTCCCTTCCCTGACTAAACAAAAAAGACAGAGAGAATGGGGCAACAGGATTACCAGATTTGCCATCTGTATGTATTTTATTGCCTTTAACTACGTGGTCAAAGTAACAATATTTTTTATAACCGACTCACAATGAGTTCTATGAGGTCTGTGGCTGAAGATTACATTGGTATTATTTGAAAAAAAAAAAGGGATTTCTGGGCCAAAGAAAGACTACGTTACATGCAGTGAAGTTCAAACCGCCATGAGACGTCTTTGTGACAACATAGAACGCAAATACTTTAAAAACAAACAAATTGATTTGAGTGAAACAACATTTCAGAGTTTCCAGTGTGTGGCAGACGAGCTTTTTCGGGGTAGTTTGAACTGGGGGAGGGTTGAATGTACTTTTACTACGCAGGACAGTTTGCTTTACATGCTTTCCTAAAGTCTCCCGAATACACGTTGTGTGTATTCTGTCATAGACTGGGTGCAACTTACGCCGAGCGAGTCCTCCAGCCTTGGATAATGCAAAACAACGGCTGGGCTGGTTTTGTACAATTCTGTAACTGTTTAAACGATGATTGGGCAGCGGGGTGGATTGGACTAAAATTACTATAGGCGTTGCAACGCCGGCTACCGTCATGTTGTTAGCATTAACAGCAATGCGCAGAAGCTGAGTTTATACACACACAAACACACACACACACACACACAGAGAGAGAGAGAGAGAGAGAGAGAGAGAGAGAGAGAGAGAGAGATCTGCGCAGTTGGTGCATCGCACTTAATAATCCGTGCGGAAAACGCCACTTAAACGGGAACCAATTGCCGTTGCACAATTTTGTATTCCGTATTCCATGATTGGTCCACAGCCATTCTCTGCATAACCCATTGTCTTCGGCTTGGTTCTAGAATAGACATAAATATAGCTGCACAGCCCCCCGACTTTCACTCTCGGCGTTGCCCCCCAGGCTTTCACTTTCTCTAAAAGGCGTTTCTTCAATGTGTCCTGTGAAGGTGCACCCTGAAGACTTTCTCCGATCGCTCCCCTGGTCTCCTGTTGCTTTCAGAGTACAAACAAAACCCATTACTAAAGGGGCGCGCGGACCATTGGAAAAAATTTTTACAGAGATGTTCAAACTAATCTCAACAGCCTTTCACATTTTGGAATACCTTCAAAAACGGTGAGTGGTGTTTTATTACATTTGGGTTTGTTTGAAAACTCAGAGTTAGCCGGAATTGTTTTTTTCCACAAAAATTTCGCAAAGAGTACTCTCACTGTCAGAAATTTTTTCAAATACTGTCACTGTAGAAAGTTCAGTGAAAGAGAAAAAACGGACTTGGCTACCAAGTTCTAGCAGTCAGTAAACTTCTTCTTTCAATTTTCTGTAGGTTACTTTCAGAGCTAGAAGAAGTTCAAAAGAAAAAGGCCTCGCAGAGTTAAAAGACGGGTTAGACGTATTTTCTTTGGACTTCCGGAAGACTTTCATATCTTTACGGAAAAGGACAAAGAAAGGTCAAAACAGCACCGGAAGAAAGGCGCGGTGTTTAAAATTGAAATTAGCTCGGAAAGTGGGCCAAGCAGTTCTGTCGGTGAGGCTTGGCACAAATACATTTGGCCAAAAAGAAGTAGTTACCGTGGTGGCTTAATAGAATAGGTAAGTGGATATATCCACACGGTTTTGAAAGTTTTAATTTTTTAAACTTTTCATATGCAATAACGGATGATGTAAACGCATACGTCAGCCGTTGTTGCCATTGGCCAATCAAAGCAGAAAAACATCTAGAACCACAGGAGGAGGAGGAGGAACAGGAGGAGGAGGAGGAGGAGCAGGAGGACGAGGAAGAGCAGGAGGAGGAAGTTGCTAGGGTCCCCTCCATGGAGGCAGGAAGCGCCTGTACACGTTATGACCTTATTTCTCCCTACAGAAAAGAAGATAATGATACCGACGAAATTCAGGCCCTTTTCCGTGCTTTAGAAGAAGACTCAATATCAACCCCCCCAGACCAAGACACCCTTGCCCCACCTGCAGCAGCTCAGCATCTTTCCTCCTCCCCCCCTGTAACGGCCCAGGACCCCACAGTAATTCTCCCCCCCCGCAGCGGCCCTGGACCCCACAGTAATTCTCCCCCCCCCCCCCCCCCCCCGCAGCGGCCCTGGACCCCACAGTAATTCTCCCCCCCCCCCCCCCCCCCCCCCCCCAGCGGCCCCCCAGGACCCCACAGTAATTCTCCCCCCCTGTAGTGGCCCTGGACCCCACAGTAATTCTCCCCCCCCCCCCCCCCCCCCCCCCCCCCCCCGCAGTGGCCCAGGACCCCACAGTAATTCTCCCCCCTGTAGTGGCCCTGGACCCCACAGTAATTCTCCCCCCCCCCCCCCCCCCCCCCCCGCAGCGGCCCTTGGACCCCACAGTAATTCTCCCCCCTGTAGTGGCCCTGGACCCCACAGTAATTCTCCCCCCTGTAGTGGCCCTGGACCCCACGGTAATTCTCCCCCCCCAGCAGCGGCCCTGGACCCCACAGTAATTCTCCCCCCTGTAGTGGCCCTGGACCCCACAGTAATTCTCCCCCCCCGCAGCGGCCCTGGTCCCCACAGTAATTCTCCCCCCCCCCTCCCCCCCCCCCCCCCCCCCCCCCCCGCAGTGGCCCAGGACCCCACAGTAATTCTCCCCCCTGTAGTGGCCCCGGACCCCATAGCAACTGTCCCCCTTACAGCGGCCCAAGGTCAATCCTCATGGGGAGCGGGCCGCTCCCATGAGGATTGACCCTGGGCCGCCGTCCGCAAAACGGCCGCGTTACCTCTCCGGGCTACCAGGACCGGCGCCCCCGGGTCCATTGCTCCTCTCCTACGGGCTGGACCCCCCCCCCCCCCCCCCCCCCGTCAGCAACCCAAGGAGCATATATGGGGCCCATCAGCCAGCCCTGATGCAGCCCCCAGCACCAGGCCGCCTCCCATGCTCCCTCTGCACCCTCCCTCCCGGCCCATCAGCCAGCCCACGATACAGCCCCTACACCAGGCCGCCCCCCCCATGCTCCCCTGCACCCTCCCTCCCGGCCCAACAGCCAGCCACGATACAGCCCCTACACCAGGCCGCCCCCCATGCTCCCCCTGCACCCTCCTCCCGGCCCAACAGCCAGCCACGATACAGCCCCTACACCAGGCCGCCCCCCATGCTCCCCCTGCACCCTCCCTCCCGGCCCAACAGCCAGCCACGATACAGCCCCTACACCAGGCCGCCCCCCATGCTCCCCCTGCACCCTCCTTCCCGGCCCAACAGCCAGCCGCGGCCCCGGCCCATCAGCCAGCCACGGTACAGCCCCTGCACCAGGCCGCCCCCCCCCCCCCCCCATGCTCCCCCTGCACCCCCCTTCCCGGCCCCGCCCAACAAGCCCCGTCCCAACGTCCTCCGTGGTATCGGCCCATGTCAGCCACGGCGCAGCCACAGCTGCCTTTAAATGATCATCTCTGTATAGATTCTACAGTTAATGATTCAGTTGTATTTCAAACCTTTTTTAGCTGCGGAACATGAAAAATTTAATAGGTTACAAGAACTATCCGAACAGAAAATGAGATACAATACTTTATTAGGGGTCTATAAAGTTCTTCAAAACAATTCTTTTCAGAACTAGAACTAGGTTTTTCAATATAATAAAGTAGTCATAAACTGAACCTACTATCCTGTTAAGCGCTGTCCACCCACCTACGGCCCGTCGCCACTCCACGTCCTCTCCAGAAGACATGTCGTCCTGTTTTAACGGAGATAAAAGACTATGTGCATATCTTGGGGGGGAGGGAAGCAATTCTTACCGGAGAAATACATAGAGGTGTGTGAGAGAGAGAGAGAGAGAGAGAGAGAGAGAGAGAGAGAGAGAGAGAGAGAGAGAGAGAGAGAGATAGAGGTGTGTATGCATGTAAGAGATGTATCTGCGTGAGCGTGTGTGTGCGCGCGTGTGTGTAATGTGTCTGCTCGCGCGTATGTGTGAGTGTCTGTACGTATACATGATGCCCGGTATGTATTGAGAGAGAGGGAGGGGGGGAGAGATGTGTGCGAGAGCGAGAGAGAGGGGAGAGACGTATGTGTGAGAGAGAGAGAAAAAAAAAGAGATGTGTGAGAAAGAGAGAGAGACAGAGAGAGAGAGGGGGAGTTGTATGTGCGAAAAAAAAGAGAGAGGGAGAGAGAGATGCGAGAGAGACAGACTCAGAGAGCCCATAAAGTACGCAGTATAAGCCCATAACATTGTAACGCTCACACCCCCTACTTTGGAGCAAAATCCGTGCAAAGAGTGAAGTACCGAGTAAACGCCCACCCCACCCCCCCACTTTTGCATGGCTAATGTATCCAGTCTGGTGCACATCAAAGACAACGAAAGCAGAGAAGAGGGGTTTTACAGTCGCTCTCTCTGCCGCTGCTGATGGCAGCAGAACGCACTGGAGAGATTCTTCGTCGTGTCCGGCCAGCATCTCCAGATTCCAGCCAACGTCCGCGTCACAGCGACACAGAATGGCTGGATGACACGGAACCAAGTTTTGTTCTGGACAGGGCGTGTGCTTGGTCCCTCAGAGACTTCGGCGCCTGCTTCTGCTGGACAACTACGCCGCTCACGGGGCAGCTGATGTTCGAGCAGCTCTTGACGAACAGGACGTTGACCTTGTGCTCGTGCCTGCTGGTTGCGCAGCCCTCGCCTAACCCATCAACATCAGCATCGTCAAGCCTTTCAAGGTAAATGAGACCAAGTTTAATGTGTGTGTGTGTGTGTGTGTGTGTGTGTGTGTGTGTGTGTGTGTGTGTGTGTGTGTGTGTGTGTGTGTGTGTGTGTGTGCGTGCTAACATGCATGCTAACATGCATTTACACGAGTGTGTGTGTGTGCAGGAATGTAAGCGAGTACGATTGTGTGTCTGCATGGGCGTGTGTGTATGTGTGTGGTCATCTTTTTGGAGTGTACAGTCGAATGACAATTATTGCTCCATAATTTTCTCTTTGACATTCAACAGAATATCTGATGGCGGTTCCTGATTCTGATTGTGCAGGATCGGATGCGCGACAGCTGGGCAACGTGGATGGCAGAGTGCCCAGACCGCCCAATGCTGCAGGCAACCTGAGGCAGCCCACCCGCTAGGATGTCGTCAACTGGGTGGGTGGGGGGGGGGGGGGGGAGCCTGGGACGGCGTTGGACGCGACGTGATCACCAAGGCCTTCCTCAGGTGCGGTGTGTCCAATGCTCTGGACGGCAGCTAGGACGATCAGACACTGGAGTGGTTCCCAGAGGAGACAAGTTCAAGTCTGACAAAAACGAGTGATGGTGTGTAATCTGCACGAATTTTGGACAAAAGTGGGGGGGTGGGCTTATACTCGGTACTTCACCCTATGTACGAACATTCTTCATTACAATAATTTTGGACAAAAGTGGGGATGGGGGGGGGGGGGGCTATACTGCACTCGCTACCTCACCCGAACATATTCTTCATTCGGGCCTATACTATACTCGCAACCTCACCCGAACATATTACTTCATTTGAATGGAGACAAATTGTTCATATGATACCATCTGGTATGTAACAAATAGAGACATGATTTATATAATGATACCATCTAGTATGTAAAAGTGTTATGTTGCTGAAGAGGGAGAGAGAGACGTGTGTGAGAGCGAGAGAAACAGAGAGAGGGGGCGAGAGGCGTGTGTGTGAGAGCGAGAGAAACAGAGGGAGAGAGAGAGAGAGCGGGAGAGAGAGAGAGAGAGCGTGCGTAACTGAGAGAGAGAGTGTGCGTGCGTAACTGAGAGAGAGAGAGAGAGAGAGAGGAGAGAGAGAGAGAGAGAGAGAGAGATGTCTTAATGCCATTGCCTTGAATATGTACGTCGATGCCTTGAATATGTACAGATGCATGATGCTGTTGTACAGAGAGAGCAGGAGAGACAGAGGAGAGAGAGAGAGAGAGAGAGAGAGAGAGAGAGAGAGAGAGAGAGAGAGAGAGAGAGAGAGAGAGAGAGAGAGAGAGAGAGAGAGAGAGAGAGCGAGAGAGAGAGCGGGAGAGAGAGAGAGCAGGAGAGAGAGCGCGAGAGAGAGAGCGGGAGAGAGAGAGAGAGAGAGAGAGCGGGAGAGAGAGAGAGAGAGAGAGCGAAAGAGAGAGAGAGAGCGGGGGAGAGAGAGAGCAAGAGAGAGAGAGAACATGATATGAGAATTGTATATACTTTGTATATACTTGGCACGTGCCGCGATACTTGGCAAGTGGATATAAAACAATTGTTTTTTTAACTCGCCTCGTCTGCTGCGTAATGTGGTGCGGCTAAAGGTTGCCTATGTGTCAATGCGTGTGTGTGTTGAAGGCTGTCTATTCTGGCTGTCTGTCTTCCTGTATGTGCTGGCTGTCTGTCTTCCTGTATGTGCGTGTGCTTAAGGCTGCCTGTTGTGTCAGTGCGTGTGTGTGTTGAAGGCTGCCTATTCTGGCTGTCTGTCTCTCTGTCTATCTCTCTGTCTCTCTCCACCACTCTGTCTCTGTCTCTCTCTCCCTTTTCTCCATCACTCTGTCTCTCTGTCTCTCCCTCTCTCTCTCCACAACTCAGTACTTACACACAGTACTTACAGCGCCCGCCCGCTTCCCCCTCCGCACATTCCATGAACGCTAACACACATTTCCAAGCCCTCAGTGTCACTCACTCTTTCTCTCTCTCTCTCTCTTTACATAAACAAACATTTCCAAAACATTACACTGGTTTACAGGGTTATTTATTAACATGCAAGCCCTCTATCACCCTCTCTCTCTCTCTCTCTCTCTCTCTTTTCTCTCTCTCTCTCTCTCTCTCTCTCTCTCTCTTTCTCTCTCAATCTATCTCTCTCTCTCTCTCTAACATATCTTTACTCTCGCATATCATACGGCTCGCCATCTCTCTCTCTCTCTCTCTCTTTTTCTCTCTCCGTGTCTGTCTTTCTCCATTTCACACACACACACCCCGTGTCTGTCTTTTTTCGATTTGATACACAAGCAAGAGAAGCAAGAGTTAAGCAACATTAACCCTCTTGCAAGGGTAGCTTATCTCACTTGTAAACAGCAGTCCTCTTTGACTATTACAAA
Source organism: Conus betulinus (assembly GCA_016801955.1). NCBI lineage: Eukaryota > Metazoa > Mollusca > Gastropoda > Neogastropoda > Conidae > Conus > Conus betulinus. The sequence goes on along the minus strand of JADBJO010008316.1, from coordinate 1,158 downwards.
GTGTCTCATACACAACAGGAAGCTAAGCGTCATCACCACTTTTACCAATATGGTAAACAAACTCACACAATCCACACAATCTATAGAAAGTCGTTATAACGACAGTCGTTATAACACAGTTATAACGCATTATTGGCTGGTTGTGGGCTTGGGACGAGCCGGGCGACGAGTGTTTCTCTTTACCCTACGCAAAGCCGCCCTGTTCAAGGTATATATGTTCTGTGCAATTCGTAACACAACACACCTTCGGGTAACTCCGAGAAGGAGCTTGTATTACTTGGGCTGAAGTGATGCAGATTGAACACCTCGGTCCTTTGGGCGCATCCGATCCCATATATTTGTCTCTCGTGGCCATGGCAGCGTCATCGTCCAGCAAGCTGCCTTGAACCATGCGGTTCAATATAGCATTTACTTGATTAAAGCCGGGTAAAATGTCAGGAATAGATTTATAAAGAAGTCTTTTGCACCAATGCGCTTGGAAATCTCCTGCGCCTCTCGCAGAACAGCGGCGTTATCCATTCCCGAGAGATCTTCGAAGGACACGGCGATTTCGTGGCTCAGGCGATCAAACTCCTCCTTCACCAACACGGAGCGAATGTCGGCGCATAGGTCAAGCTCTTCTTTAGCCGCATTGCGGGCCGTCTCCAAAAAGCCCATCTGCTGACATTTTGCTAGTTCTAGGCGACTGAGGAGGAAGTTTTTAAAAAACGTCAGCGATGCCTGGGTTTTGTTTTTTCTTGAGTTGTAACTCAAGATTTTTTTTCCTCCTCCTCTAGCAAGGTGCGCATCACGCTGGCCGTACTCTGCGCTTTTACGATGTTGATAGGCAGCGTCCGGCATACTGGACACGGGTCGACCGCTTCGCCCATAATGCGTCGGCAACAACTATAACACACATAACATGGTTGCAAGGATCCATGGTCATGGGGTAGTGGGGACCGTCGTCGTAGACGTTATAACATATGTTGCAGATACTGGTTTTGCACATCTGGGTGAACAGAGGGGACAAAACCAAAGACTTCTCTTCGCATTTCGCCTGCATCCTCGTAATAACGACCTCGCTGTCCAATCCATCGGGAGGGTCGATGTTGTCCCAGATGTGGTAGGCCATAGCGACGCGCTGGGATACTGCTTCCAAATCCTGGGGGCTTGCAGAGC
>JADBJO010008315.1:87500-98039 GCA_016801955.1 Conus betulinus | reverse complement strand
TATGAAAGAATGGGGAAGAATTCTGTATTGGTGATCTGAGTGTAAGAGTTAACCCGCGTTGCGAAAAATACATATGTGCGAATAATTATCTGCGATGATTCGTCTTCGTTCTCATGTGGTTTTAAGGAGGCGGTTTGTTACCAATACGGTCCATTGGTCGCGAGGATGGTTAGTACCCTACCACGACCTTACATTCTAATACGGGTTATAGAAAACGACCTAGTCATTTTTTTAAGCTACTCGGACTCTCTCTCTCTCTACCCCCTCTTCTTCTCTCTATCTCTCTCTCTGGTTTTTGGCTTTCTACTGTTTTGCCTTCTCTGTTGGCTGTCTCTCTCTCTGGTCTCTGTCTGTCTCTCCTGTCTTTCTCTCTATCGATCTTATTCTCTCTGTTCTTCTGTCTGTTTTCGACTTCCCTGTCGGTGGTTTCGGCCTATCTCTGTCTCTGGCTCCTATCCCGATCTCTCTATACTAATCTCGGTTTAGGACATCCTGTTCGCCTCCCTCTCTCTCTTCCTTGTCTCTCTCGACTGCTCTCTCTCCCTCTCCCACCCGCTCTCCTCTCTCCTTCTCTCTTCCATCTCTGTTAGGTCTGTCTGTTTCTTTAACCTCCCCTCCATGGCTCTCTCCTTCTCTGGTCTACTCTCTCCCCTCTCTCTCCCCCTTTCCATGCCCTGTTTCTCGGTTTGTAGCTTCGTTCCCCCGTCCTCTTTGCCCCCTAACGTTAATCTCCTCACCCCCCTTCCTTTCATCCCTCCCTTTGTTTCTTTTCCCCCGACCACTTCCTCTCCTCCCTCTACCCTTCCCCTCCCTTATCTCTCCTCTCTCCTCTACTTCTCTCTCTTTCCTCTCTCTCTCTCTCTCTCCCTAAGGGGGGGAAAAAACAAACCCTGGATACCACACCCCCTAGCGTACACCACATTTCGCACGCAACGCACGCTCTCTCTCTCTCTCCTCTATCTCTCTCTTTCTCCTCTCCTCCTCCTCACACCACACAGTCCTCTCTCTCTCTTCTCTCTCTCTCAAATTCACCTTCTCAAAACCGTATTACACAAAAGCCTTCAGTATAATCCGAACGGTGGACTGTTAGGGGAGATAACACAGAGCAAATAGAACACTGTGAAAAAAAAAAAAAAAAGAAATGAAAAAAAAAAAAAAAAAAAAAAAAAAAAAGATCCTTTGTTTCCATCCATATCTGTTTCTCAGCATAGATAGAAAAGAAGGGAAAAAAAAGGGGAAAGGGAGGGGACAAAAAACCAGGGGAAGGAAAGCGGACAAACTCTCAGAGATTCAGAAGGGGAAAGGGGGAAGAAGAGGAAAAAGAAAACTGAATGCCACAACCGGCTCAACCAGAAACCGATGATGGGAAAAACTTGGAAAGGATTTTTAAATTTTATTATAAGGACTGTCATGCTTATAAATTAAATTAACATGGAGGGAGAGGGGGGGGGCGGGGGGGGGGGGTGGTGGGGCGTGGTTTGGTCGGGGGTTTTTGTGTCGGGTTTTTGATTCTTTTCTATTAAAGGCGACAGGCAGTGTTTCCCGAGGACAAACATGTTGTTGCTGCAATGATGAAGATGTAGGAAGTACGGAGGTCTGGTGGAGTCCCCGGGTAAGTTGTTTCAAGGCGATGGCGCGCGCAGATATTGCGAGTGTAGGTGGGTGTGTGTGTGTGTGTGTGGTGTTGTTTTGTGTTGTTTGTGGGTGTGTTGTGTGGTGTGTGTTGTTGTAGTTGTGTGGTGTGTGTGTGTGTGTGTGTGAGTGGTGTGTGTGTCGTGTGTGTGTGTTGTTTGTGTGTGTGTGTTGATGCGCGCGCGGGCAGTGCGTGGAGTTCGACGTGCGTGAACGGCGGTCTGGCAGAGGGTAGGTGGGTTGTATGTGTCTGTGTGGGGGTGTAAATGTTGTGTTGTTATGTGTTTGTTTGTGTTGTGTTGGTTTGTGAAGTCTGGTGTTGGGATGTGCGCGCGCACGCGCCAAAGATGGGGGTGTGGGGTGTGTCAGTGTCCTATGGTGCGGCGAGGCCCTATGTGTGTGTGTTTCTGGGTGTGTGTGATGATGTGCGTCGTTTTTTTTTTGTGTGTGTGTGTCTGGTCTTGGGGCATGCCTTCCCGATTGCGTGTGTGCTGTAGAAGGCGTTTTTAAGTGTGTGTATGCGGGGGACGTTTTCTAGTATGTGCTGGTTGTGGCCTCTCTCCTACCTAAATGCCGCATGCGTGCGTCTGTATGTCTGTGTGTATGTGTGTTGTGTCGTGATGTTGTATGTTGGTGAATGGCCAGTGTTGGTGTGACTCGCGCGATCAGTGGGTTTTGTGGGTGTATGTTGTGTGTGTGTGGGGGCGGGGGGGGGGGGGGGGTTGGGGTTGGGGGTTGGGGGGCTGTTGAGTGTGGTAGTGTATGTGCTATGTTGTGCTTTGTGTGTGTGCGTGGCGTGCGTGCGTGGCCGCGTGGTGTGTGTGTTGTGTGTGTTTTTTAAGGTCACGGAATCGAGAGTAGGCAGGGTTGAAATAAAAATTCAGGGATGTTGGTTTTTAGAGCAGGGGGGGTAGCGCGGGGTACCAGGACCAACCGAGACAAAAACGGAGGGAGTGAGGGGGCGGGGGAGGGAGGGGGAGCGTGAGGAGGAGGGAGGAGGCACAGGGGGGGCGGTGGGAGGGGGGAGAGCGTCAGGACCCCTCTGTCTACTGACTTTGGGATTCACATTGGTTTCTGTTGTATGTGAGGCCTGTAGGGAGGGGGACAGTCATGACACCCAACAGAACCAACAAACACCACCCATCCCTCCCCAATTCCTTACACTTCTTCCCTGTGTCCTCTACCGCAACCTCCCCCCCTCATTCAACTCCAGAAACAAATTCCCTTCCGCTCCCCCCGTTTCTCTCTCCTCCGTTTCCCCTCCCACTCCTCGCCCTTACTCTCTCGCTCTCTCTCACGCTTCATCTCTCCTCTCTCGTTTTTTTTTTTTTTTTTTTCAAATTAACTATATATAGAATATGCTGCTTGGCGTTCGTGGCCCTTCTTCTTTGACTTCCCTTGAAAAAAAATATTAATAATAAAAATAACACCATCGTTTTATTGTTTTGTTTTATCGTCCATTCGGTTATCGTTATTCTCTCTTCGCTATCCTCCTCCTCTCTCCTCTCTCTCTCTTCCCCTCCTCCTCTTCTTCTCTCTCTCTCCTTTGTTAGATATTGCTGCTTATTCAGTCACCCCCTTTCAAGGGGGCTGTCGGCCCTTTCTTACTGGACTTGAAGAATTATCGTTTATTTTATCGTTATATTTTATTTGTTTCTTCGCTGCTTATCTCTTCTACCTCCTTCTCTCTCTTCTTCCCTCTCTCTCTCCTCTCTTCTCTCTCTCATGGGGTCTAGACGGCGAAGCTGTGTTTTTTGAAACAACAATTGAAGCAAAGAGCTAATAAATTGTGCCCGTATCGTAAACCAAACATTTTCTTTTTCAGAATACTACATATATGTAGTTTCTTTTCTACAAGATTGGCTACAGCCTCAAGGATTTTTTATTAATTAATTAGCTCCAATGTAGGGACAGCATCTTCACTATCTCGTCTCCATCCTTCTTCCACCACCCCCCATTTCTATGTGTGTGTGTGTTGTGTGTGGTGTGGGTTGTGCTTGTGGGTGTGTCGTGGGTGTATGTGTCCGTGCTCGGGTGTGTGTGGTGTGGTGTGTGTGTGGTGCGGCGTGTGCACGTGCACACTCAATCTTTTGTATCAGGTGGTGTGTGTGGTGTGTGTGTGTGTGTGTGTGTGTGTGTGTGTGGTGTGTGTGGTGTAGGTGGTGAGAGAGAGAGAGGGCAGAGGAGAGAGAGAGAGTGAGAGGGGAGAGTAGGTGTGTGTGTGTTTGTGTGTGTGTTGTGTGTGTGGTGTGTGGTGTTGTGTATGTGTGTGTGTGTGTGTGAGGGACGCGCCGCGCGGTTTACGTGTTACGGATAGATGGTTTACCTCGGTACTAACGTCCGACCTTCTCACGTTCGTTGTTTCCTGTCGCAACCAGTTTGTCTCTTTCTGTATTCTCGTCCGCCATCCCTTCGTCCCACATACCTCCCCTCCCACCCACCCTCTCTCTCTCTCTCTCTCTCTCTCTCTCTCTCTCTCTCTTTCCTTACCACCATTTCTCTCTCAGGGTGCCAAGAGGTTTTCTTTTTCAATCGAACCACATACACAAAAGAAAACTCAGCGTCGCCATCACAGTGCCCAACGTGTGTGTTGCATCATCCTCACCTCCAAAGCAGTCTGAACCTGCAATCTTCTCTGCTCAGTTAGACCTCAGGCTCTATTTCTGTCTGGAAACGACATTGGAGAGAAGACGTGCGGGGTCAGGGGGTGGGTGTGGTCACCCCCAGCTGGGATCAGTCTGCATCACACAGGACAGTGGTCATCCCCAGTTGGGGTCAGTCTGCATCACACAGGACAGTGGTCACCCCCAGCTGGGGTCAGTCTGCATCACACAGGACAGTGGTCACCCCCAGCTGGGGTCAGTCTGCATCACACAGGACGGTGGTCACCCCCAGCTGGGGTCAGTCTGCATCACACAAGACAGTGGTCACCCCCAGCTGGGGTCTGTCTGCATCACACAGGACAGTGGTCACCCCCAGCTGGGGTCAGTCTGCATCACACAGGACAGTGGTCACCCCCAGCTGGGGTCAGTCTGCATCACACAGGACAGTGGTCACCCCCAGCTGGGGTCAGTCTGCATCACACAGGACAGTGGTCACCCCCAGCTGGGGTCAGTCTGCATCACACAGGACAGTGGTCACCCCCAGCTGGGGTCAGTCTGCATCACACAGGACGGTGGTCACCCCCAGCTGGGGTCAGTCTGCATCACACAGGACACAGTGGTCACCTCGGTCACGTCTGATGTCATCGCGCCGTCACACTTCTGACAACTCTTTGTCTCTCCAACTCTTTTCCATCTGTCTGTCGGCTATCCACATTGACTAGTCTTCCCCTATCTCCCCGCCTCTCTCTCCCCCCCTCTCCCTCCCCCCCCCACCCTCTCTCTCTCTCTCTCTCTCTCTCTCTCTCTCTCTCTCTCTCTTCTCGTCGTGTGTCTGTCTCTGTCTCTGTCTCTGTCTCTCTCTCTCTCTCTCTCTCTCTCTCGCTCTCTCCCACTCTCTCCCCCCTCTCTCTCTCTCTCTCTGTCTGTCTGTCTGTCTGTCTGTCTGTCTGTCTGTCTGTCTGTCTGTCTATCCATCCATCTATCGTGAATAAGCTCCGTGGTGCATTCCATGTCATGTACCACCCACAATGAAACATAGTCTTTCAGAATGTTGGGAATTGCATGACGCGAGACACAAACATTTCACAGCAGACTCCATGAGAACCTTGTTCAGAGATGTTCCGCCTGATGAGATCTTTGAATTTCTGAAAGAGGTTAAAATTTTTCATCTGACTAGAGATTTTACACTGGAAAGCTTCTTAACAAAATTTCAGGTCAGTTTTCAGAGGATGTATTTTAAAGGGTTGTGTGAATGAATGACTTGTGAGTTGACTTCAACGCGGAGACAACCCTGATATGGTCGTTTGAGGTCGCCTGGGCTATAAGCAACATTACCTACCTTACCTCTCCCTCATGACTGGACATACACGAGCCTCTGTGTGTGTGTGTGTGTGTGTGTGTGTGTGTGTGTGTGTGTGTGTGTGGTGTGTGTGTGTGTGTGTAACGTGTGTGGGTGTGTGTGTGTGTGTGTGTGTGTGTGTGTGTGTGTGTGTGTGTGTGTGTGCGTGCATGCGTGCGTGCGTGAGTACGTGTGTGTGTGTGTGTGTGTGTGTGTGTGTGTGTGTGTGTGTGTGCGTGCGTGCGTGCGTGCGTGCGTGCGTGCGTAAGTGCGTGCGTGCGTGCGTGCGTTGCGTGCGTGTGGTGTGTGTGTGTGTGTGTGTGTGTGTGTGTGTGTGTGTGTGCGCGTGTGCGGTGCATTTACGCTGAGATATGTGCATACATTCCGCGCAAGCCAGTCAGTTAATCAGCCGATCAATCAATGTGCATACATGGCGCGCAAGCCAGTCAGTTAACCAGCCAATCAATAAATCAATGTGCACACACTGCGCGCAAGCCAATCAATTAATTAGCCAATCAATAAATCAATGTGCATACACTGCACGCAGGCCAATCAAATAATCAGCCAATCAGTAAGCCCATGAATCATTCAATCAATGAATTAATCAAGCAATCCTCGCATGTGAACGCCCTATAAGGTAGGAATGAAACTGAACCGATTGAAAAAGACACCGAGAAGATCATGTATCACCAAGACTGGGAAGCGGAGACAAGCAAACAAAAATACACCCAGCCCACCCCTTCCCAATCGATTGTCCTGACCTCTACCGTCTCCCGCCCCACCCCACCCACTTCCACCACCACCACCCACCGCCCGCCCAGCACTGGAAGCTCGGCCAGTTTTCACGCCGTAATTTCCACTGCCCGTCGCCCAGACACGAAAATCTAATCGTGTCTGTATGTCTGTCTGTCGGTATATCGCTCCTCTCGCTCTCTCTCTCTCTGTTTGCTTGTCTCTTGTGCCTCTGTCTGTATGCCAGTCTCCTCTCTCTTCTCTCTCTCCCGATTTCCTCTCTCTCTCTCAAAAACACACACACACCACAACACACACACACCACACACACCACAACACAAACCACACACATACCCTCACAAACGCACACATACGCACGCAACGCACGCATATTCCATATGAGCTCGGTCTGTGGGCAAAACATAGCTTTTTTTCTACACAAGGGAGAAAGTAGCAAATATGCAAAGTATATAATTGCCAGCGTAGGAGCAAAAACAAAAACAAACAGAACATTGAAACGGACACCGAAACGAGTGACAGAACAGAAGCCTTCCCTCACACCATCCCCTACCTCCACCACCACCACCACCCCCCACCCCCCCTCCGCCAACAAAAAAAACAAAAACTTAGAATAAACTACAAAGACACGGACACATTCAAAGAATAACAACAAAAATAAAACACAGAAACAAAGAAAATGGGGGCGGGGGAGGGGCAAGACGGGGGGAGGACTGTACAAGACACCAATCCCAACGTGACAACACCACCCACGTACAGCACAGAAGCGAGACACTCTTGACAATCAGGACAGAGGGGGAGAGAAGGGGGAATGGAGGGGGAAAGAGGCGTGAGAGAGAGAGAGAGAGGGAGACAGAGATAGAGAGACAGAGAGAGAGAGAGAGAGAGAAAGAGAGAAGGTGGGGATGGGGGTGGGAAAGTCAGATAACATACAGGAAGAGGCAGAGAGAGAGAGACAGACAGACAGACAGACAGGACAGACAGACAGACAGACAGGACAGAGACAGAGAGAGAGAGAGAGAGAGAGAAAGAGAACGATACAGAGAGAAGGGGAAAGGGACGAGGGAGGAAAAGAGAGAAAGGGAGAGAGACAGAGAGAAATAGACAGACAGACGCACAGATAGACAGAGACAGAGACAGGGGAAAAGAAAAAGGGGGTAAAAGAGGGAGAGAGATATATACAGATTTTGTGTGAAAGAGTCACACACACACACACACACACACACACACACACACAACACAACACACACACCACACACACACAAGACAGACAGAGACAGGAAAACAGATAACAGCGCATTGATTTCATTTCACACACACACACACACACACACACAAGCCACACACACACACACACACACCACAAGCACGCACGCACGCACGCACGAACGCACGCACGCACGCACGCACCCGACACGCACGCACGCACGGCTTCACTGAAATGCCACGTCTGTCTCCCTTTCACATCACCTACCCCCTGGGAGTATGGTTTCCTGACATCCGGACAGACCTGCAACAAGAGAATGGCGTCACTGGACAGATCATGACATGTGTCCGTGCCACACCCTTCTACATGTCCAGATCTGTGTCTTTATCTTCTTTTTTTTTTTTTTTTGCATACAGCCAACAATGCGTGGACAATGTCCATCATTATTCAAAAAAGTTTTGAACTGCGTCAGTCTTTGAAGACATCATCTCTGACGAAACGAACATTTTTGAAGTTGTTCAAGGACTGATCAAGAGCCCAGTTGGACATTTACTTTAACGTCTATGTTATTTTCTTAATCTTGGTGTTAGTTGCTTATTTAGTGTTTCTTTGAAAGTTTTGGATCCAGTTATGTGGTGTTTTTTACTTTTTTTTTTTTTTTTTTTTTTAATTATTTTTTTTATTTTTTTTTTTTTTTTTTTTAAATCTAGGCCTAATTGCATTGTACATACCTACGTACGCCCCAAAATCGACACCAACTGTTTGCATGCATACACCCAAAAAAAAATCACATGCACACACACACACACACACACACACACACACACACACACACACACACACACAACACTACATACATCTAAAGATCACTGTTAGGTGGATAGACGTTAAATTAAAGAACCCAGCCGTTAAGACAACACTTCCCCGAAACAGAAAAACTGGGAATTCCTCCGAAAAAAAAGGACTGAGAAGAGAGAGAGAGAGAGGAAAGAGAGAGAGAGATGAGAGAGAGAGGACCTTGACAGACAGACAGACAGACAGAAGCACAGACAGACAGACCAGAGACAAAGGACACGAGATGACGGACGGACGGACTGACAGACAGATATATTCACATATATGTATGTGTGTGTGTATATATATTATAGAGAGAGAGAGAGAGTAAGAGAGAGAGAGAGAGAGAGGGGGAGGGTGCTGAGAGTGAGGAGAGTGAGAGACAGATCGACAAACAGACACAGAAAGAGAGAGGGAGAGAGAGAGAGAGAGAGAGAGAGAGGGGAGAGAGAGAGAGGATGAGAGAGAGACCTACGGCCATCACCATCAATGAAAGATTATTAAAACACACTTTTTTTGCTTCAAACGCTTCAAATAGGTGCAGTTCGTTTTTACCCAGTTTAGAACGCACAAAATAGCACCCTACGCAAATAATGTTCTTCGATTTCAGGAATTTCAAGGAACGAAGGATTTTTGCCAAGAAATGTCATGCAGTCAGTGATGAATTTGATCATTCCTCAGTTGCATTTCTTTGTCAGGACATCACAAAAAGAAAATTTTGCCATCAAATTGCTCGGAAAAAAAAAAAAACTTATTTGCATCAAAGTTCAAGTGTTTGTTTTTCACACACACACACACACACACACACACACACACACACACACACACACACACACACACACAGAGAGCTGACACGTACACACACACACACACACACTAGCACCACACGATTCACCTCCAAGAGAGTGGAGAGAAGAGGAGAGAGAGAGAGAGGCTGACATGGCACGGTCAGTGAATCAGTACTAGTGTCCACACGATTCTCCTCCAATCTGGTGGACAGAACAGTGGTAACTGCCCGGTGTTCTTGGCACCGAACTGGAATTTGCGTAAAAGTGTTTCTGATTCAAAAGAGAACAGATTCTATTTGCGCGCGCGCGTGTGTGTGTGTGTGTGTGTGTGTGTGTGTGTGTGTGTGTGTGTGTGTGTGTGTGTGTGTGTGTGTGTGTGTGTGTGTTCCTTGAAAACAAACAAGGAACAAGCTTTTTTCTTCGTTATGGTATATCTGAGTCAGATGGGTTTGTGTCCTGTTACAGAAAATGAATGTCTACAAGCAGTCGATACACTCTACGTTACAATATGCCAGGCGTGAATCTTGAAATGTTTTTAAACTCACAGGCTCAGTATGGCCCAGTTTATCTGCTGTAGTGATGTGTGCAGTTCCTGCGATACGACATCGTGCTGTGGATAAACATGCGTAATTGTTTCTTTTTTTTTTAATGCTGATCGATGAGAATGGGGATGATAAAGATGATGCTACGAAGTTCCATTTCGGTCTGAGACTGCATGAGCAGGGCTGTACTCTACGCTTCCTTTCATAATATATCCCGGCGTCAACCAGGCCCGAGAGATACAGACACCTGCAGTGTTGGTCAGGAAATTTGAGCAACACTCTCAGAGACGCATCCATTAAGTGGATGAAACTCGACTGTGTGGTCCCAGTCTTCCCAACTGAGCCCGTAGCAAACTCAGCTTTGGGTAGGAGCCGGTCGGGGGGGCAGAAAAATCCCACATGACTCTGATAGGAATCGAACCAGGTGGGAATCCGCGACGCTAACCACTTCCATGACAGGAATTCTTTTTACGTGTTCATAACTATGCGTGTGTCTGCCTCAGTGTAGCTGGCCTGAACCTAGTACACACGCAACAACGTGTTGTTGTTTGTTTGTTTTTCTGTCCTCCAACCAACCTATTTTTCCATATTAAAACATATTCCTCTCACATTTTCCCCTTTTTTTAAGGTGGGGCCTCTCCATCCATCCTTTTTTCCTCCAACAAGTTTATTGTTTGGATCGACTTACTGCAGTTATCAGACCGCACAGAGGAGGGCAGAGGAGGTATCATCATCACACGGTCTATCGACAGCTGGTCGGAAGAATGAACCGCGGTCGAAGGATCGCTGGCGTGGTTTTATTAGTCTGGATTCTGTCTGAGAGCCGTGGTTTCCCGCACTGACC
>JADBJO010008315.1:70000-82500 GCA_016801955.1 Conus betulinus | reverse complement strand
CGGGCCTGCCATGTCATCAAAATCTGTTCCCTATAAAATCATGTTCGTTCAAAACAAAACTGACAACAGTAAACCGCTTAATTTCAAACCCATTCAAATCATATCTTTTCTAAAAAGCAAACAAGCAAACAAACAAACAAAGAAACAAAACGGCCCATTCTTTTCAAACAGAATTTTAATCAAATCATGATATAAAAATAATTTTCTTTTTGAAACTGAAACATCACAGCTGGTGGAACATCTCTGAACAATGACTCCATGGGCAGTTGTGAAGTGTTGATGTCGAATATAACGTAAATTCCAAGAATTCATGATCACAAGTTTCAGACGGAGTGGCCTATCATTTGGCTGTATTCATCACGGAGCCTCCTCACGTTTTTTTTAAAAAAAGATATAAGTATTTCTCGGTGTTTTTTTTTTTTTTTCTTCACACCTAATTCGCTATCAATTGTCTATACATATAGCTTTATTTCGGATTCCACTACAGTCACTCTTTCCCCCCCCCCCACCCCCCCGCTCCCCTTTAAAAAGAAAATATAAAAGTTGGAGCTAGATCCTGTTTACTCAAATTACATCTACGACTAAATTGTTGATGCTGACGATGCCTTTCATGTACATTGTTCATTGTTGTTTTTTCTTTGATTTCCATCAATATTGTTAATGTTTCTTATAGTATCATTTTTGTTGTTGTTTTTCTTTAAATTAACTTCTGCCGATCCATTTGTAAATCAGACTCTTAGCAACTACAGAACACAAAGTTGCACAAGATGATGATGATGATGATGATGATGATGATGATGATGATGATGATGATGATGATGATACTACTACTACTACTCCCAACAATAACAATGAAAATAATAATGACAATAATTATCATAATCATAAGTTCACAGTAGTAGTAGTAGTAGTAGTAGTGAAAATAAATGTTATTCATTGATAAAGCACCCGGCGTTACGTTTCAGAAGAATACATGCGCATACACTCACGAGCGTCCAAAATATGCATGTACATGGTATATTTTCGAAGTTGTACATCATGACACGGGCTGTGTGTGTGTGAGCGCGCGCGCGCGCGCACACACACACACACCACACACACACACACACACACACACACACACACACACACACACGCACGCACGCACACACACACACACACACACACACACACACACACACACACACACACACACGTACGCAAGCATGTACACACGCACATACACAACACACACACACACGCGCGCACGCACGCATGCATACACATGCATTCTCACACACACACACACACACACACACACGCACATACAAACACACACACACGCGCGCACGCACGCATGCATACACATGCATTCACACACACACACACACACACACACACACACACACACACACACACACACACACGTATGAAGCAAATAAATAGCAGTACAGTGGAAAAGTGGCGCAGCCCCCAGTCAGACAGACACACAGACAGAGACACAGACAGACACAAAAAACAGACGGAGACAGAGACAAAACAAAGAAAGAGAGACAGACAGACAAAGACAGAGAGACAGACAGAGAGACAGAGACACAGACAGAGAGGCAAACAGACAGAGAGGCAGAGACAGAGGACAGAAAGGCAGCAGAGAGAGAGAGAGAGAGAGAGAGAGAGAGAGAGAGAGAGAGAGAGAGCGAGATAAAAGAAGGTAAGGGTCAAGAGATAAAGGGGGGGAGGAGGAGGGAGAGTGAAAGTGAAGAAGAAGTCATTAAAATGTCTATCAATCTTTCTACCGACAGCAGCCAAGGGACGCTACAATTCATTCTCTGTCTGGTGACGGGAATCTGTGTGGAAGGCTGGCCAGTCCACAGTCGCCCTTCGTCTAATTGGTGAGACGAGTCAGTGGAACTAGCTTAGTTATACTAGACAAGTCTTCCCTACGATGTCGAACAACGACACAACTCAGTGAGTGAGTGAGTTCTTTAAATCAGAGTCTGTTCACACCTGGTGATATTGGACTAAAATTTAAAAAAAAATTAAAAGGAGCAAAAAACGGGAAGGGAAGCGTTTTTATAAAAATCTATGAATTTGATGCATGGAAAGCACTTTTGCTATTTGCACAATTTCTGGTTTGTGGGTTATTGTTTAGATGCAATCATGTGCAGTCATATCCACGTTCGATTCTTTATACAATGAAGTTAATACTGAGCAATGAAAAAAGAATATGGTCCACTGATAGAAGATATGAATAATCACAGGCTACACTTTGGGAAAACTTGGTTTTCCACAGATTCAGTCGAAGCTTGTATATTAAAGATGACAAATATCGTGGACACGATAAGATTTCATACCTCTCTCAACTCACAAGTATCACACATCCGTAAATGTAGCCATTTGAGAAAATAAATAAGTGATTGTTCGTTTCTTCGTTTTTCATTGGACTGTCTTGGGTGTTGCTTGCTCGCATCAAGAAGACAAAAGAGGTCGAAACGTGTCGTGTTTTTTTGACTTGTGTGTGTGTGTGTGTGTGTGTTTTTTTTTTTTTTTTTGTTTTGTTTGTTTGTTTTCTTTCCGTTCGACGGAACAGTAAATCTTTTTGAAGTTTGATTCCATTTCTGTCTGCAAGTCACCTTATTTTGAAACGACCTTTAACTTCTTTTCTTTTTTTTTTTTTTGTATTTTTTCACCACTTTAGGAAGCACATCACCATGCACTTACCTCCGAAGGCTACCCTCTCTCTCTCTCTCTCTCTCTCTCTCTCTGCGTCTTTTGCGAAGAAAGCATAAAAACAAAAAATCTTTTAAAGGTTGGTAGGCGAGAACAGGTGAGCGGGAAAGCGCCGATATCAAACCCCTCCCTGAGAGAATTATAGGAACCATTGATTTCTGTCCCGTGATCATAGTCATTTGTGACGCCCAGTCTTTCTTGTGCTTCTCTCTCAATCCTCTGGTAAAAGACAAAGAGATTTTGCTGTGTAACGGTAATTTTCGATCAAACCATCTCTCTCTCTCTCTCTCTCTCTCTCTCTCTCTCTCTCTCTCTCTCTCTGTGGGTCTGTGTCTCTCTCTCTCTCTCTCTCTCTCTCTCTCTCTCTCTGTGTCGGTCTCTCTGACGCTCTGTGTATGTGTGTCTGTCTGTCTGTCTGTCTCTCTCTCTCTCTCTCTCTCTCTCTCTCACTCTCTGTTTCCCCTCCCCGGTCTCTCTGTTTCTCCTGACGCTCTCTGTGTGTGTGTCTCTGTGTCGTTCTCTCTCTCTGTGTGTGTGTGTGTGTGTCTCTCTCCCCCCCCCCCCCCCCCCCCCCCTCTCTCTCTCTCTCTCTCTCTGTATGTTGTGTCTGTATGTGTCTCTCTGCCTGTCGTTCTGTGTGTGTGTGTGTGTGTGTGTGTGTGTGTGTGTCTGTCTGTCTGTCTGTCTGTCTGTCTGTCTGTCTGTCTCTCTCTCTCTCTCTCTCTCTCTCTCTCTCTCTCTCCTCTCTTTTTTCCACTCATTTCCCATTAAAACGTTCCACCTTCTTCACAGGATCACCCACCCTTCCCTGACAGACCCAGGAGGCTGTTGGACTGTATGCAATGCCAATGCCATGGTGACGGTGACACCAGTCTAACACACGTCCGGTGTCTCTGGCAAACACGGTGGGTGGACGACGGTCATCTGTGCAGGGCATTCTGGTGGCTGCCGTTCTGGAATTGGAAGTGGGTTGGAACTTGGCACAACTAGTGGCTCTCTAGATGCTAAAAGATGGTTTCGGTCATCTTTGTATGCTGACAACATGCACGAGTGTGTGTGTGTGTGTGTGTGTGTGTGTGTGTGTGTGTGTGTGTGTGTGTGTGTGTGTGTGTGTGTGTGTGTGTATGCTCGCGCGCGCGCGCGCGATTAAAGACTTTGAAGTCCTCTATGCTCCAAAAGGGCGTCACGGTACGATTAAATCTTTGAATCGCGCGTGTGTGTGTGTGGTGTGTGTGTGTGTGTGTGTGTGTGTGTGTGTGTGTGTGTGTGTGTGTGTGTGTGTGTGTGTGTGTGTGTGTGTGTGAGTGAGTGAGTGAGTGAGTGAGTATGTGTATGTGTGTGTTTGTGTGTGCGTGCATGTTGCGTGTGTGTGCGCGTGGAGGGAGGGGGGGGGGGGGTACTTGAGTGGATGCTGGTACCCTTCAAGATGTGCATGTCTGAGGGCCCTGGCTGTGGATTGAGGATGGGTATGTTCTGAATTCAGCTCTCCTTGATGTGGCCCCCATGGTGCATCGGGCTGTAAATAGCATGAATGTTTCTCTCTGTGAACTTTGAACTTTAAAAAAAAAACCGCCTTGTTGCGAAGTGAAGAGATGAAGACATGGGAGATGCAGACTTACCACGAAAATGGCCAAAGTTGGGTGTCGCTGTTATACTCCATCTTGGTCGCCAGCACAAACGTTTTGGCTCTGAGGATATCACTGGACAACGTCGGAATTCACCATTGCTTTCGATTCAGCTTATATAGAGAGAGTCGCTTTCATATTAATCATCTTTCACTCTTCTCATTCAAAACGATGTACATCAGCGGTGTTGTCAATCAGCAAACTGAGGTATCCTGCGCATAGAAGAAGTACAGGGCAGGGTATCAATTTCGGTCCAGTCTGTCTGTAGGCTTTTCTATCCACAAGATCACTGGACAACAGTCGGGTAGGTAGATGTTCACTGAATTTAGCTGCTGACTGCGGGAGGAATATCTGCACGAGGAATCATTACATCCTGATGCTTCCAGCACTCAAAAAGGACGAGATACGAAAGGAAAAACAGCAGGCAACAAAGTTAAAGAAAGAAAAAAAAAAAACAGTACAGAGAAAAGGGATAGCAACGTTTGAAGATAGTTTAGGCAAGAAGTGCGTCTCTTTCTTGGGCCTTATAGCCTGCTAAAAACAAATAAACAAACATACAAACACACGAACAAAAAACAAACATATATAATATACATATATATATATATATACATACATATATATATATATATATATATATATATATATATATATATATATATATATATATATATATATATATATATAGTCTGCTTTTCTGGTGCAGTCCTTTCCCTTTTATCGTCATCACCATTTGGATTCCTATAAAATCCATATATCATTGTGAGGAGAAAACCGTGTCCCGGCCGTTCGTCATTCCACCAAATGTGACTTTATCGGCTTCTGCCGGATAACCCCGACACAGCTCTTGTCGGCTCTAATTAATCTGGCACACGGTACCTCTCAGGCCTCCAAACAAAACCAACTCTATCACAATGGGCAGAGAGGTCGATGCTCTTCCTCCTGATCTCTCTCTCTCTCTCTCTCGCTCTCTCTCTCTCTCTCTCTCTCTCTCTCTCTGCTTCCGCCATCCAGTCTCCCGGACTACTGACCCAGAAAACCATGGAGTTCTCTGTGTTCTGCGTGTGATGTCTGACTCTTCCAGCTTCGTTCCATTCTGGACCCCCCCCCCCCCCCCCCCCTACCACCAAGAGTCGGTCTTAATACCTCCCTCCACCGGTCTGCAAAACCGTTCCGCCGGTGACCTACAAAAAAAAAACAGAACAGAAAAGAAAAGAAAGGAACCAAAGGACAGGAAGCGACAGAACGGGGCGGTCAGAGACAATGCAGACAATGGGAAGCCGCAGTTTCATTTCCGACAAAAGCACTCAGCCAAGACATTGTTCAGTCCCCTGGACACTGAAACTGTGAGTCTATTGCTTCTGTCATCTCTCCAGAAACAGCTTACTTCCAGTCCACGATCCGCTACTCACGCTTCGTGGCGTGGCGTGTTACCCAATATCAGGACGGTGTGGGTCTTTTGTTTTCAAGGAAAGACAATTGCAGAAGAAATCCACTGATACTTCTGAATACTCCTCCCACCCATCCCATTCCCCCACCCGCACTACTACCGCAACCTTATGACAGGCTAATTATGTCTGGAACCAGGAGGGCAAGGACGGTCTGTGCTCTTGCTATGGAAGGTGCGATGGGAACAGTTACAAAAAAAAGAAGAAATTTTATCCGCTGTGACTTTATTGCTTCCTTAGGAAGGGTGTGGAACTAAATTCCTTACAATAGATTTTCTGTTGTTTCTGATTTTTCTAATCCTCCCAGATTATTCATTTTTCATCCAATCTGATATCCTTAGATACCTGTGAAATTCAGATAATTCGTTTGCTCACATTTGTTTTTATCATTTTTTATAATAAACTAGACAGCACTGAATGCTCGTGTTTCCTTAGAGTCCAGATAACTGAGCGAAGACTGCAAACGTTAAAAGCACAGAATCTTTCTATGACAAGCTTATCATCCTCAACTAGCCAAGGTCGACCAGATTTCGTGGCGGGCGCTTCAGTCATGAGCAACCGGATGGAGGTATTACAACCACACTGTCCTTCCAGATTTTTTTTTCAACTCTACGTCTGGGACGTCTGAAAAAAAAAGACACACCCGAAGGTGCCACTAGGACCCAGAGAAACACTGTCCTCAACTGCAGAACCAACCAGCTGGGAGCAATCCTGCACCACCTTTGGAACTGTGCGACACCGGAAGTGACGCATCAGAACATGCCTTCCACTGTGCCCTGCAGGGTGGCCTGCATGGTGTGATGGCGGCACACACAGGCCGTGCCTGGCCAGCTGACAGCGCCTCCTAACTGCCACTAAAGAAATGATTCCTAGTCTGCGAACAGTGGCAGTGACACGGTGCATGACACAATCATGTGTCTTTGTCGGTTCTTCGGATGCATGCAAGCTGTCTGAAGCATCTGTTCTCGAAAACCTGTGCATTTCTCGCCAGATAGGAACTCAGTGTCCAGGTCTCGCACGCATCCATACAAAAAGATGAAAACTGTCAACAACTTGTATGTTGTACAGTTTGTCTACACTGTCAATGTGAAGAAAAGAGGACAGCTACACCGCAACAGAAGAGACAGGCAAGGAAAGCCCGCGCCAGCAAGAAAGAGCAGGTCTCCTGCATTCCCTGTCCAAGCTGTCACCGCACATTCCATGCACGCATCGGCTTGATCAGCCACCTGTGTATCCAAAAATCATCTCACCCCCCTCAACCCCAAGATAATTGAAGTAGTTCTTATCGATTCGACGACGAACAAACACACTGTCCAGAAAAGCTGCTGGTACGCTGGTACACTGATCTTGGGATTTTCCGGTCAGAATAGGAGCTGGTCACTATTCATGAAAATGAAGACTGATGACAGGAAGAAGGAGAGAGAGGACGAGTGGCTGCACGAGGGGTGGAGGGAAGGGCGAGATGGCAGAGGATTCTCCCCGATCCACCATCTTTATGCCGCTGACCAATACTGTAGCCTGCAGGGTGGCCCTGGGTAGGCAGTTTATGGTTGAAGGCATGAAGACACGAAGAATAATATATGACATGCAGTAACTGTGGGAAGACGTCTTTGCCCATTGGCATTGCTAATGGCTTTCTGTCCTAAGTCATGTCTCTTGTGTTCCAACCACCCAAAGCACAGACTGCTTGGAACCACCCAAAGCACTGACTGCTTGGAACCACCCAAAGCACTGAATATTGGAACCACCCAAAGCACTAACTGCTGCTGGAACCACGCAAAGCACTGACTGCTTGGAACCACGCAAAGCACTGACTGCTTGGAACCAAACCCAAAGCACTGACTGCTTGGAACCACCCAAAGCACTGAAAGCTTGGAACCACCAAGGCGCTTAAAGCTTGGAACCACCCAAAAGCACTGAAAGCTTGGAACCACCCAAAGCACTGACTGTTTGGAACCACCAAAGCACTGACTGTTTGGAACCATCCAAAGCACTGAATACTTGGAACTACCCAAAGCACTGAATGCTTGGAACCACCCAAAGCACTGACTGCTTGGAACCACCCAAAGCACTGAATATTGGAACCACCCAAAGCACTGATTATTGGACCACCCAAAGCACTGACTGCTTGAAACCACCCAAAGCCCTAACTGCTTGGAACCACCCAAGGCACTGACTGCTTGGAACCGCCCAAAGCACTGACTGCTTGAAACCGCCCAAAGCCCTGACTGCTTGAAACCACCCACGGCACTGTGAACACAAGAATTGAACCCTTGGATGTTTTCCCTTCAGCAGTGTCGTGCCGGCGTCCTGTTCTTACACGTGCAATAAAAGGACGTGCACCACCAATGACGTCTCAAAATATCAAACCAGAAACTGACTGTAACCATCCATGCCAGGCCAGGTGAGAGAAGGCAGGAGAATGTTCTGAAGAAAAAAAAATCTTCTTAAATTGGGTACGCGCACGCGGTGGCTGATGTAATCCCCCTCCCTCCCCCGTCGGCCCCCATCCCCACCCCTACCCCCATCCCCATCCCAAGCCATTGTTTTTCTCCTACACAAATATCAAGATCTAATTCCCCCTCTCGTCAATTCGGCACGAGTAGGTCAGCATGGGGCATTAGTTCGATTATTTGCCAAAGAACCGAACACGGCCTGTGTATTGGGCAGACAAGAGAGTGAGGACCGGTGAGGTGGATGAGGAGTAGGGGGGGGGGGGGGGGGCAGTCTCTAACGTGTCTGTTATTACTGCTATCTTGGGAAGCGAGACAGGGAAGATGTACGTCTTTACAGCATTCGCCACAAAGCCTTTTTCACGCAAATCAGCAAACCTCGGAGGGGGTAAAAACAAAGTGCCTGGCTATTAATACCAACACACACAAAAAATGCTGAGACATGACCTGAGCGTCACAATCAACTGACCCGTTTTACACCACCATTCAGAAAGCTGGAAGACGTAGAAGCCGAGTTCCCAGCCGCTGTCACCTTGAGGACACCAGGGACTGTGACTGATTTGTGACACGCCACTTCTCACAGCAGCCACCTCAGACTATCAGTGCGTTGCAAATGTGTCGGCTACTATTACGACTTGTTGTGTTTTTGTCCCAACAGCCCAGCCGATCACACAAGGCATATTCAGGTTTTAAAAAAAAGTCCTATCCTGAAAAAGACACAAAGATAATAAGTACACAATACACACATCAATGTATAACATGGCTATTAAACCATTGACATCCTTAAGGCGGATTAGACTGGGCGGTGGTTGGTGGGAGCGGCAGGTAATCCAAAAAAGAAAAAAAAAGAAAAAAAAAACTTGCACTCGCACTTTACACGAAAAAAGTAAAAACATGAATGAAAAACTTTCCAAAGTCACTCACAAGGGTAGGTGGGCAAATGGACAGCATATGGACAGTCTAGACAGTGTTTAGAGTGTCACTACTTTGTCACCAGATGAAACTAATTCTTGAACAGACTGTGAGATCTCACTGACAGGGGACCTTTACGCTAATACGTAGGTCAGACATCTACTAAGTCGTAGCCACGAGACCCTCTTCTTCAATTCTCTCATCTTAGTCGTTGATTAATTTATCCATCAGCTTTAAATCATGCGCAGTGTGGTCTCGAAACTTTGCGGATGTGATGTTGCGCATATGGACTAGTCCGAACGCAGTGACACCTCCTTGATAGAATTGAAACTGAAAAGGTCGCCAAATGACAACAAAAAATATGTTGACATGCTATCCATTGTGACCAGACCGAAAGTGAACAAGAGAGTCTAGAACAAAAAGACAGCAAAATAGACCACAATCACAGGAAACGAAAGTGGACAACAGTATGAGAGAAAAACAAAGCCATTTAGACAGGTGGAGATAAAGAGCGGAGCAGAAAAGAGGAAGCCATCAGCACAGACTTTGTAGAAGGCAGGGAAACAGACAGAGCCTTCCTGTCGAAAGGTATTCATGTGGATGTGCAAAAAGAAAGATGAAGGGCAAGAAAAAAGGGAGAGGGAAGGAGAAGGACAATGCAAAGTAAGGGGGAACAAGAACAACACACACACGTACACACGCATGCACGCGCGCACGCACGCGCGCATGCACAACACACACACACACACACACACACACACAACACACACACACACACACACCGCATAAGCTTACATACACACGAACAGAAAGAAACACACACACACACACACACACACACACATACACACACACACACACGCCACATGCACACGCGCGCGAACGCACGCACGCACACACACACACACACACACACACACACACACACACACACACACACACACACACACACACAGCGAGAGAGAGAGAGAGAGAGATAGAGAGAGAGGGATGGGTACAGACAGTAAAAGACAGAGGCGCGAGGAGAGAGAGAGGAGAGAGAGAGAGAGAGAGAGAGAGAGAGAGAGACAGAGAGACAGACAGACAGACAGACAGACAGACAGACAAACAAACAAACAGACAGACAGACAGAGAGAAGCAGCTCAAACGAATCAGTCACGTAAAACACACTCCGCAGTACAGAAACGGACGATGATAAGCTTCGAAGAACCCGTCAAACGTCTGGTTCAGGGACAAGCTTCACGCTGCCTTAACACCTCATTGATACTCCCCTGCGGTGCCACTGACGGTGCCAGCAGAAGAACCCAACCCCCCTGCCCCTTGCCTGACAAGACATGGAGCACCCTCCCCATCAGTCCCCATCCCCCTCCCCTCGTCAATAATCCATACTTCATTCGTGTTGAGGGTCATGGACTACCTGGGGTAGCTCAGTGCCCAGGGTCAAGAGGTCAGTTATGTATTTTGACTGAAGTGCCACAGTGTGCGTGTGGATTCGATGTAAACACGGGGAATGTATCTGCGCGAAGGCGAGTATCACACACACACACACACACACACACACACACACACACACACACACACACACACTCTCTCTCTCTCTCTCTCTCTCTCTCTCTCTCTCTCTCTCTCACACACACACACACACACACACACACACACACACACACACACACACACGCACACACACACATGCGCGCACACACACACACACACACACACACACACACACACACACACACACACACACACGCACGCACTTACACACACACTCACACACACATGTACATACACAAAACGCGCACACGCACGCATGCACGTGGGCAAGGACGCACGCATAGACCATGCACATTCGGACCAAAGAGGTCGACTGATTGGATGTGGGAATGAGAAAGAAAGAGACAGAGAAACAGACAAAGAGACGGACAGACTGGGGAAATACAAAAAGACGAAGCGCTAGACAGAGAGACAAACACAGAAGCCAAATGACAACAACAGAGGAAAGAGCACGTGATACGCGAAACGACCACAACGTACGGCGACAGGCAGCCAGACAGACAGACAGACAGGCAGCCAGACGAACAAAGCATGCAAACAGGACACAACACGGTCAGTCAGATGATGTCCTTAAAAACCAATCTGTCCATATCAGATCAGACAGTATTCTCCAGAACAGGTTGCAATTCAAGCTTTAAGGACCGCATCTTCGTTCAGACATCTGCCAGAAAGAATGCTGGTTTCTTAGACAGATGCAGCAGACCACGCTTGGCATTTCAATGGCAGCAAACACATGGGGCAGGCAGCCTTGCATTCCGCATCATTAAAAGAGCAAAGGAGGCTCGCTTCGGCCCTGCGAGTTCCAATCACAGCACGTGATTCGGCTACGTAAAAAAAAAAACTTGCTTGGAACAAACGTGAGGTCATGCCATCAAATGTACCACTTGATAATTATTTACACATTTTTAAAACTATTTTTTACGAAACAAAAGACCTTTACCATGGTCTTTCTAAGGTATTTGTGTGCCTTAATCCAGGTATATGTCAGAACACATGAAAAAAAAACGATTTTGAACGATTTGGGGGCGAGGTATGCGGCCTTAACGATGTCTAATCCCCGACATTCAAGTCAGTTAGGTCTTTTTTTTTTTTGGCACAGTGACTATTAATCTGTGGTGGAATATGTCATACCCAAAACAGCAAGCTGTTTGAACAACAGCGTTTGTTTTAAGAAGAATTATTAGTGAGTCCGCCAAACAATAGGAACAAACCAATTACAAGACAAAACACCACGCGCTTGGACCTCCTTGCGGGCGTGTTGCAGGGACGTTTAGAGGGACATTTATATGCACTTAGATAACCACATTATGAATACACTTACATAGTCACAAACATCTCTCTCTCTCTCTCTCTCTCTCTCTCTCTCTCTCTCTCTCTCTCTCTCTCTCTCTCTCTCTCTCTCCAAATCCTGTGTGTATATTTTTTCATACTGACCGTTTCTACCCTCCCCACCCACCCTTTCTTTTTTCCTTTTTATTTCTTTACAAACCCACTACCTTTCAACAAGCAGGCTTAATAACAGCTGCCAGATTTGCATCGTCCTGCTGCTTGCTGTTTAAATGCCCGTGCCTGAAGTGAGCGACAAGTGGCGTGTTCAAAATCAATCCCAGTGCCTGCTTCCTGCATACAATGCCCACAGGGTCGCTGCACTGGGAGTTCTGCTTCTGGCCCTCTTGAGTAATGGGCAGTTGGGTCATCGGATTGATTTGTGTTTGTTTCTCACTGTCTTCCGATTGTTTTCTGGGAAGAGAGACAGAGAGAGACAGAGACAGAGAGACAAAGATAGACAGACACACACA
>JADBJO010008315.1:55000-57500 GCA_016801955.1 Conus betulinus | reverse complement strand
TAGAGAGAGAGAGAGAGAGAGAGAGAGATGTAGTTATAGGCAAATATAGATATATCTCCCCCACCTCTCTCTCTCACACACGAACGAGCGCGCCCATCCTCTGTTCTCCTCACAACAAAGGAGAGAAAGAGAGCCGAAGCACGGGATACAAAGAGAGGAAACAGATGTGGAGATACAACCAGCCGCTGTGGCGAAGTGGTTAGCGTCGCGGACTCCCGGCTGGGAGGTCGTGGGTTCGAATCCCATCAGAAGTCATGTGGGTTTTTTCTGCCCCGACCGGCTCCTACCCAGAGTTGAGTTTGCTGCGGACTCAGTTGGGAAGACTGGGACCACACAGTCGAGTTTCATCCACTTAATGGATGCGTTTTCTGAGAGTGTTGCTCAAATTTCCTGACCAACACTGCAGGTGTCTGTATCTCTCGGGCCTGGTTGACGCCGGGATATATTTATGAGAGGAAGCGTAGAGTACAGCCCTGTCATGTAGTCTCAGACCGAAATGGAAATCCATAGCATCATCATAATCATCCTCATTCTCATCGATTAGCATAAAAAAAAAAATGTCTCAAATTCTGTGGCCCTTCATGCCCTGCTCTCATGGTGACCTCAGTTTCGATGTCCTCTCCATGTCTGTGGCCTTGGTTTGGTTCCGTCGGGGTCACCGGTATCGGCGAGTCCATGGGGCTGTCGTTGGACGGACGTGGTGGCGCCCTCCGGAGGGAGAGCTCACTCACGCCGGCTCCGCGACTAAGCAATTATTGTCGTCAGTAGGGGGCTTAGTAGGTGGTGTCCTGCGTATGTTAGATCAGAACAGGCGCCACTGAACACCACTGAAGTGACTCGGCAGCAGTGCAGTGTCTCTGTGGATTGCCGGTGCCCGGGGCTGCGGAGGGGCCGACCGGGCTGTGGCTGTGGACGGGGTGTGTCGGAATGAGCGGCGTGGGTGCACTGCCTCTGAGGTGGCGCAGAGGTTGGGACAGCAAAAAAAAAAAAAAAAAAAATGTGGAGATACAGGTTGAAATAGAAGAGAAGACAGTGAGAGCAACGAAGGGTGAGGGAGAGGAGGTGAGAGGAAGCGGGCGGAGGAGAAAAACCGCGAGGGGAAAAATACAAATATATATATATATATATATATATATATATCTTAGGAGATCCAAGAAAGGTTTGTTCTGCACAGCTCTTAGCCGCTGACAACACTTGGGTTATAGAACAGCAGAGCTGATCTCTCAGACTGTTCCATATCTTTTGATCTCCCTTGCATCCTTAAATGGATCCTCAAGCATAGGCTCAAAGATTGTCCCTTACATTTTATACTGTTTGCGCAATGTTTTTAGTTTTCAACAACTTTTTTTCCTCTCCACACTTTCGTTTTGTTTAATTTCTACTACCTTTCGCTGGCTGCTTTGGGGATGCTTGTTGGATTCTTTTTCGAACCCTTGGCGGTCGGAGCACCACAGAATTATGGACTGTGTGTGTCTCTATCTGACGCCAAGAGCACAGACACAATCAGCCCTGTCTCCCCGATGAGTCCGATCCAGCGGATGAAAGGCCTCGGAGCAGGCGATACATGTAGTACTGCCTTCGGGAGGGATTGCAATAGTTTCGTCATACAGCTAGAGAAGAGTTTTTCATATTTATGATTTACATTTTCCCATTTACTACATCTTGAATATTTTCTTCTCTCAACTTCTTAGCTTTGCCGAGTCATTACTAATGATGGAAGAAGAATTGTTAACCTGCACTTGTTTTCCCCCACTACATAATTGTTCAGCATTTTATATATATATATATATAGAGAGAGAGAGAGAGAGAGAGAGAGAGAGAGAGAGATGTAGTTATAGGCAAATATAATATATTCTCCCCCACCTCTCTCTCTCACACACGAACGAGCGCGCGCGCACACACACACACACACACACACACACACACACACACACATGGCAATGCACATACAGAATAAGCCTTTAATCCATCCTCTGTTCTCCTCACAACAAAGGAGAGAAAGAGAGCCGAAGCACGGGATACAAAGAGAGGAAAACAGATGTGGAGATACAGGTTGAAATAGAAGAGAAGACAGTGAGAGCAACGAAGGGAGAGGAGGAGAGAGGAAGAAGGGGCGGAGGAGAAAAACCGCGAGGGGAAAAATACAAATATATATATATATATATATATATCTTCGGAGATCCAAGGAAAGGTTGTTCTGCACAGCTCTTAGCCGCTGACAACACTTGGGTTATAGAACAGCAGAGCTGATCTCTCAGACTGTTCCATATCTTTTGATCTCCCTTGCATCCTTAAATGGATCCTCAAGCATAGGCTCAAAGATTGTCCCTTACATTTTATACTGTTTGCGCAATGTTTTTAGTTTTCAACAACTTTTTTCCTCTCCACACTTTCGTTTTGTTTTAATTCTACTACCTTTCGCTGGCTGCTTTGGGGATGCTTGTTGGATTCTTTTTCGAACCCTTGGCGGTCGGAGCACCACAGAATTATGGACTGTGTG
>JADBJO010008315.1:47500-50000 GCA_016801955.1 Conus betulinus | reverse complement strand
TCTCTGAGGCTGTGGGAGTTTAAGTCATCTGTTGTGGTGACAAAAAAAAAAAAAACACCATCATCAGCCCAATCTGTCCAAGAGCCTTCAGTGTCTGGAGTGGATTTTGGTGGAAAGGGCTGGGTGGGTGGGGAGAGAAAGTGGTGTGGGGAGAAGCGGGGCTAGAGGTGGGAGGTATTGGCGCACAAATCCCAAGGGAATTGATATGAGAGAGAAAAGTAAAACCCAGACTGCTGCCAGAACTGTGCGGCAAAGTGATCAGTGCCCATACATCCAGAAAGGAAATGATGGAAGCAGAGCTCCTTCAGGGCTGTTTTTTCGTTGATTGTACCCGTAATTCACATTTCAAAATAAATCAAAATCTACTGTCTTGGGTTTCTTTTTCGAATTTTCTCCTTAATGGGATCCCCTGCTTAAAACTCTGAGAGGGGGAGGGGTGGTGGTGGTAGGTGGTGTTGGTGATATATAGAAGTCTCTGCAGAACACATTTCATAAACAGATTTCAATTGTTTTTCATACTGATTACAATGTTCATCCACATGGCAAAAAAAGAGAAGCAATCCACAATAAAAAAAAAAAACAACCAAAAAACCTCTGATACATGTTTGAAGCGTATTAAAGACAGCACAAATCATCCCCAACTAATGCAGTCCGCTACACTCATAAAATATGAAGGAACACCTGTTCTATTTATGAAAATCGAAAACGCGTCGTGAAGTATGTCTGGACGAATTTGTAGTCAAAAAGATCGATAATAATTAACAAATCTAAAGTTAGTACACACACACACACACACACACACACACACACACACACACACACACACACACACACACACACACACAGAGGCAGACAGACAGACAGACAGAGAAAGGGGCAGTGAGACAGAGAGAGTATTTACGATATTTGAGAACTCAAACAGATTTAAGTATTATATATAGATAGACTTAAGTATTAAGCATAGTTTTAACAATCTGCTAATTACGTGTACGTGAGGCAGTTATGTATGTATGTATGTATGTATGTACGTCTCTCTCTCTCTCTCTCTCTCTCTCTCTCTCTGTCTTGCTCTGTGTGTGTGTGTGTGTGTGTGTGTGTGCGTGCGCGCGCGCGCGCGCGCGCGCGCGCGCGCGCGTGTGTGTGTGTGTGTGTGTGTGTGTGTGTGTGTGTGTGTGTGTGTGTGTGTGAACTAACTTTAGATTTGTCAATTATTATCGACCTTTTTGACTACTAATTTATCCAGACATAGCTCACGACGCGTGTTTGATTTTCATAAATAGAACAGGTGTTCCTTCATAGTTTGTGAGTTTAGTGCACTGCATTAGTTGGAGATGATTTGTGCTGTCTTTAATACGCTACAAACATGTATTACATTTTTTTTTTTATTGTGGATTGCTTTTTTTTTGCCATGTGGATGAGCATTGTAATCAGTATGCTAGTGTGCGCAAACCATGAGGAGAAAAACAGACAAACGGAAAGTAACCAGATGGCCAAACAACACATTCATTCAAAGGCTACGAGCCGAATTCCCAAGTGTAGAGACCTTGATGATTATGGGCGGAAACTAGGGACTGATTGATTTTGAACACCTGTCATACACTTCAAGTGCAGCCATCTAAAGAGCAGCAAAGCGCTGCAGACTGGTCAGCGGGATTTGACCCTGCCCTGATAAAAGCATTGATGTGGGCTTGTTAAAAATGAGATGGGGGCAAAGGAGGTCACAGAGGAGACAAAACAGGACTTAGGGAGAGAGACAGACAGACAGACTGACAGAGACGGACAGACAGTCAGAGACCGAGACAGAGGCAGAAAGAGACAGAGACAGAGATACAGAGTGAGAAAGAGACAGGGGACACAGACAGACAGAGGTAGATGATGATGATGATCTTTTCTTCATTAAGGCAATTGCCTCTGAGGATGGGGGAAGAAAATATAATGCACAACGTTATCCACAAACGTAAAGATCCTGGCGAAACTTTTCCTCGGATGTAAGAAAGTCCTTGGCTGTCGAAAGTTTTTCTCGGTGGGCCTACACATACCTATATAAAAACAAAAAAACCACAATTCTACGATGCAGGTCACAGGAATTGGCGGGACAGGATGTGGGCCCTTTGATGTCGCCTAAGAGATGGGATATCCGGATGTAAGCTAGACAAAACGCAGGCGCTTGATTACGAGAGGTGTTAACTTCCCCCCCCCCCCCCCCCTGTTTCTCTCTCTTCACAGCCAGTGCATGTTCAATGCAAGGCAAGGCTTTGTACAATGTAAAGTGAAGATGGCTGACAAACACAAAAAAAAAGCAAGCAATTTCGCTGAAACGAAAAATCGAAATTTTGGATGCTGTGGAGAGAAACCGTAAAAGAAAAAGACGTTGATTGCTGAAGAATTTCAGATTCCTCTTATTACTCTGTACAACATTGTAAAACAAAGGGACAAATACAAAAATCAATTCTTGGGCAGTACAACTGACCCGCAGCTACAGCAAAAGAATAGGAAGGCG
>JADBJO010008315.1:32500-42500 GCA_016801955.1 Conus betulinus | reverse complement strand
AGTGACTGGGAGAAAGATGTGGGTCGTGGGAGAAAGCAAAGGGGGGACAGGAAGGAGAAAGGTACAGAGGCACAAAGAGAAAAGGAGAAGCAGAGAGCGAGAGAGAAGAGAGAGAGAGAGAGACAGAGAGAGAGACAGGCAAAGACACAGAATGAGTGAGTGAGTGAGTGAGTGAGTGTGAGTGAAGCACCGTGAAGGTGGGAAGGGGGAAAAGGGGAAGAGGGCGAGCAGGACAAGGATGTAGATGGGAAAGAGAGGTAAGATTGGAAGGAGAGAGAGACTCAGAGGCGTTAGAGAGAAAAGTGGGGGGGGGGGGGGGGGGGGGGGGGGGGAAAAAGATGGGACAGATGGTGGAAAAATCTTTCTCACACACACACACACACACACACACACACACACACACACACACACACAATATGGATAGTTAAAAAGTGATATGAAAACAATGCACATTACTCCAATATATTGAATAACATTACACTGGGCTAACACCTTCATCTTTGTAAATACATGGTCATCAACAAGAACAACTGATAAGCAATCACAATTTAATGCATATAACCTCAAACTTTGAAGGAGATGGTTTCGGGATTGGGCTGTAAACAGTTCATCTGCATTGTTACATTGAGTACGATCTTAGATCACAGCTCCCATTCCGGACTTTTTGAGCCGTTAAAAAAAACTCTCTCTCTCTCTCTCTCTCTCTCTCTCTCTCTCTCTCTCTCTCTCCTCTCTCTCTCTCTCTCTCTCTCTTACACACACACAAACACACATATTCACCGCCGCAGTAAATATCTTACAGACAATAAAAGATTGGCAGAACACCACATAAACTTGCACAAAGCCTTCTATCTGCCGTATGCGCGTGTGTGTGTGTGTGTGTGTGTGTGTGTTATGCGCGTGTGTATGTGTGTGTATAACTGTGTGTGTGCACACACATGTACTTGGGTGTGTGTGAGTGCATGAGTGTGCAAGTGTGTGTGTGTGTGTGTGTGTGTGTGGTGTGTGTGTGTGTGTGTGTGTGTGTGTGTGTGTGCGTGTGTGTGCGCGCGCACGCTTGTGTGTGTGTGTG
Organism: Conus betulinus; assembly: GCA_016801955.1. Taxonomy (NCBI): domain Eukaryota; kingdom Metazoa; phylum Mollusca; class Gastropoda; order Neogastropoda; family Conidae; genus Conus; species Conus betulinus. The sequence goes on along the minus strand of JADBJO010008315.1, from coordinate 41,428 downwards.
TGTGTGTGTGTGTGTGTGTGTGTGTGTGTGTGTGTGTGTGTGTGTGTGTGTGTGTGCGTGTGTGTGCTCGCGCGCGCCTGCGCGCATGCATGAATGAGAGAGAGAATGAGGGAGAAAGACAGAGAGGGAGAGTCTGTGTGTGTGTGAGTGTATCTATCTATCTGTCTGACTGTGAGTGCGTGCATGCATGATTTTGTGTTTATGTGCGTGCTTCGTTGGATGGCCTCCTAAGAAGAGTAAATTTCAAAGGTGGAGGGGGAAGGTCAGATGAAGGGAGGCTAATATTATAACGGAAATAAAGAAAAGACATGTAGAGAGAGATGGAGACGCGAGATTCTCCTGTTCGATCGTCTGTGTCTGTCTGTCTGTTGCGCCTTACCAAACTGATGCTGCGTCAGTGCAGGCCCATCTGAATGTATCGCTATCAACACTGACACTACCACACCCACGTCCAAACCCGCCAGCTCATACTCTGTCTGAAATAACACCACGAACAACAACAACAACAGCAGCAGCAGCAGCAACAACAACAAGCATCCCCTTCAACTGGAAACCCCCCCTTTATAATCGTGATTGACCACTTGCCTTGTAACTGACCCACCAACACAACCATTCCTAACTGACCTCACTCACACTTACCAGACGTCTAGCCCGATTTCCCTGGCTATCCCCCCACACCATCCCCCTTCCCCTTCAGCTTGTCTGCCTATTCCCAGACCACACCTCCCTGCCACAGGTCTCCAAGCCACAGGGATTTCTCGGCCTTTACCTAACCTCCCCCCCCCCCCCCCCCCCCCCTCCCTCTCCTGAATCGATGGGGAGGCAATCAATGACGCCTTCCGCTGTTCCAAGAAAGATATCCCCCATCCCGACGCCCCCCCCCCCCCCCCCCTTCTTTCCCTCCTTTCCCCAGGTCATCTTCCATCACCGACTCTCGGAGTCTCCGGGAGTCTAAGTCCTCTGCTGTGGTGAAAAAAAAGCCACCAGCCCAATCCCATCTGCGAGCCGACAGTGTCTGGAGTAGATTTCTGTGGAAAGGGCTGGGTGGGGAGGGAGGGTGGGGGAAGGGGCCGGGACGGAGATGGGAGGTGGTTGGGGTTTGGTGGTGGGAGGAGGGGAAGGAGAGAGATGCTAGCAACAAAAAAAGGGAAATAATATTAGAAAAAAAAAAATGATCCAGATTGCTGTGAGAATTTAAGGGCAAAGTAATCAATGGAAATAAACCCAGGAAACAAATAAAGGCAGCACAGCTTCTTCAGTGTCGTTTTTCGTTTATCTTATCAGTAATTCACCTTAAAAAAAATCAAATCTACTGGTTTTGTTTTCTAATTTGCTCTTTAATGGACCCCTGCCTTTAACCCAATGGTGGGATTCATAAGAGGCGTGAATAATGTGTAGAAGCCTCTGCCGAAGGCATTTTATGAACAGATTTCTGTTGATCTTTAGATTGATTACAACGCTGATCCACATCTCAACTAAGAAGCAAACAACAATTTTAAAACCTTTACTGTGGTACATGTCTGAAGTATGTTACAGGCAACACAAATCATCCCAACTAACACAGGGCTTTTCACTCACAAAATATGAAGGAGTACTTGTTCCATTTATCAAAGTCAAAAACATGTCATGAGACGCGTCTGGATTAATATGTTTTTGGGAAAAAAATTGAAAATAATACACCACTCTAAAGTTCTACAGCACAGATAATTTCATGGAGTTTATCCATCTGAAACTAAGCCACTTAGGCAACGAACAAGTTTTCCATTGTCATTTTTGCTCTCTAGACTGTAACATGTATCATCAAAGGCAGTTCACATTATTTCTAATTTGATATTAAATAAACATATATTTATTTAACATGTACACACAGAGAGACCGAGAAAGACACAGAGACAGATAGACAGGGACAAAGAGAGAGAGAGACAGACAGACAGACAGACAGACAGAAGGTGAGAGAGAGACAAAGAGAGAGAGACTGAGATAAGATAGTTAACATTTGAGAACCCAAATAGACTTGGCCATAAGCCATAGTTTTCACAATCTGCTAATGATTTGACTGGGAGGCAGTTATGTATGTATGTATGTATGTATGTACCCTCTCTCTCTCTCTCTCTCTCTCTCTCTCTCTCTCTCTCTCTCTCTCTCACTCTCACAACACACACACACTCTCTCTCTCTCTCTCTCTCTCTCTCTCTCTCTCTCTCTCTCTCTCTCTCTCTCTCTCTCTCTCTCTCTCTCTGCGCAAACCTGACTGATTTTGAACACGCCACCCGTCACGCACTCAAGCGCAGCTATCTAAAGAGCAGCAGTGTGCGCCAAATTTGGCAGCCAGCATTGACCCTGCTTTCTTAAATGTATTGATGCACGCTTGTAAAGAAAGAGACGGGGGCAAAAAAGGTCAGGGAAAGAGACAAAACAGGATTAAGAGACAGAGTGAGAGACAGACAGACAGACAGAAACAGAAAGAGGAGAGAAAAATGACAGACAGACAGAGACAGAGAGACACAGGAAGACAGAGAGAGACACAAACAGATGTTCATGATGATCTATTCATTAAGGCGACTGCCTCTGGTGACAGGGGTAGAACGTATTGGGCACAGTGTTATCTACAAACTTACAGATCAACAAGAATACACATGTAAAGATGTCATTATACAACCAAGCTGAAATGACTTCATAAGTAACTTGATAACAGTCCATTTTTAGAAGCCGAAAGCATACTGAATCAAAACTGGGTGCAAAGGCCTGGGGGGGTGGGGGGGGGGGGGGAGACAGAGAGAGAGAGAGAGAAGAGGAGGGAAGGTAAAGAGAAAGAGAGACAGGGGGAGAGAGAGAGAAGTGGAGCAGGGGAGGTAAAGAAAGAGAGAGAAGGGGAAGGGAAGTAAGAGAGAGAGAGAGAGAGAGAGGGGGGGGGGGGGGTAGGACCATAGGGGAGTCAGTTACTGAAAAGTCATCTTGTATGTGGCAAAGCATTAAAAAGGAAGACAGCAAAAGTCAATTTAAAAACGTAAAAGAAAAATTCCACTGCCATGCCATCCCACCCCCCCCCACCTCCACCTTCACCCCCCAAGAGAAAAAAAGTGAGAAAAAGAGAGATGGGGGAAGAATGCCTCAAAGAGACAGAAAAAAGAAAAAGAGAGGAATAGAAAAAGAAAATTCAGAGAGTAAGACAGACAGAGACAAAGACAGAGAAAGACACAGAGAGGGCAGACAGAGACAAACAGAGACAGACAGACTGGCAGTTGGGCGGACAAACAGACAGATAAAAAAAAGATAGTGGGAGAGAAGACTGTATGTGTGTGTGAAAGGGAGAAAGAGATAAAGAGTCAGAGAGAGAGAGAGAGAGAGATAAAGAGTCAGAGAGAGACAGAGATAAAGAGTCAGAGAGAGAGAGAGAGAGAGCGTGCAGGTGTTACAACTAGTGAGATAAGGAAGAAAAACACAAATTATACATTACACACAGCTAACAACGAACATTGAGACTATTCTCTAATGTTACGTCCGCACCAGATCAGAGGGCATTCTCAAAGGCAGTTAGCATTCAACACAAGGACTGCATCCTAGTTAAGACATCTTCCACATTGCTGGCATCTTGCGCACACACACACACACACACACACACACACACACACACACCACACACACACACACACACACACACACACACACACACACACACACACACACACACACACACACACACACACACACACACACACGCCTACAGCATTTCAGTTGCAGCAAACACGGGCATTATTGCAAGAGAAAAAGAGTATCATCCCTGTGTTGCACGTCAAACAGCAATGGTACGTCTCCTAATCTGTATGATGAAGAAAAAAAACTTTCCTATACCATTTGTGTGTCTGTAGGCTATGTGTGTTGGGGATGGAGGGCTGCTAACAGGAGGCAGGAGGAGAAACTGGCAGATGGTCTTTGGAGAAAAAGTCCTATCATGCAAGTGTTTTGGCCCACAACTGCTTACAGTCTACGGTGACGAGAGTTAAGGCTCAAAACACTGGTTTGTGACGGAATGTCAGATTTGTTTGGAGGAACAGAACCCTGACTCTGAGCCCAACGTGACCCTGAAAAAGTCAACATGTGAGACATTCTTGATGTTTACTCTGTGTGTGTATGTGTGTGTGTGTGTGTGTGTGTGTGCGCGCGTGCGTGCGTGCGTGCGTGTGTGTCTGTGTGTGTGTGTATGTGCGCGCGCGCGCGTGTGTGTGTGTATTGTGTGTGTGTGTGTGTGTGTTTGTATGTGTGTGCGTAAGACAGACACAGAGAAAGGGAGAGACAGAGTGTACATTATTTCTGCATACAAGCAAAAATTGAAGACTGTTTGCGAGTGCGTGTCCATATGTATGCCTAATACATATAAGCATACGTGTGTAAATGTGGGTGAATTTGTATTTCTATATGCATGTTTGTCCTATGTGTATAAGCATAAGCATGTCTGTGTATATAAGCATAAGTGTGAGCGCCAACGCGCAAGTGTATACATGTGCAAGCATTAGCACCTGTATGAGCACACGCATGTGCATGCGTTTAAGTCTGCATGAACGTGTGCCTGTGAAGATGTGTGTGGGAATGTGTGCATTGCACCTAAACTGAGGAGTTGAGGCCCACACGTTTATCACTTTCCCCTGCAGGACCCCTGTAGGAGATTTCCACCACAGGAATGGGATGTCTCACCACCAAAGGCGATGTCGTTCTCATTATCTCACTGGGCCCTGTACTCCACTGTCCGCGTCAGTTACTGCCGTGACAGAAGCCGTCGCAACCAGGCTGTTGAGAGGACTTGTCTCCACTGATCAATGACCCGGGGCAAAAAATCAATAGGGGGGGGGGGGGGGGGAGGGGGGGGGGGGGGGGTTGCAGCATGCACAGCGGGGCGACACAAGGGGCACTTTGTCACTGTCGGTTTTGGGTTCGATCTAACGTAGAGTGAGTGAAGAGACCATGGGAGGGGATGGAGGGGGGGGGTGGGAGTAGTGAGTTGGAAAAGGATGCTGGTCATGGGAGAAAGAGAAGGAGGATGGGAAGGAGAGGGATGGCACGCAATGCACACACACACACACACACACACACACACACACACACACACACACACACACACACACACACACACACACACGATTGCTGGTTAAAAAAGTGAAAATATTGTTCCCTCTAAAATGCAACTTCCTTCAATACATCGAAAAACATTATACCAGCTTAATTCATTTAATCTTTTTAATCCATATTCATCAACGAGTATAATCAATAAGGAATTACAACTTAATGCACATAACCTCAAACTTTGATCGCTGAAAGGTACTGATACCATGATGGCAACACAAATGGAATACTGATATTGTGTGAGACGATTTTGGAACTAGGCTGCAAACAGTTCGTCTGTCTTTGATGTACAGAGTAAGAAAACTTAAATCAAAGCTCTAATTCCGACTTTTTGAGCTACGAAACCCTCTCTCTCTCTCTCTCTCTCTCTCTCTCTCTCTCTCTCTCTCTCACACACACACACACACACACACACACACACACACACACACACACACACACACCACACACAAACGCACACACACACACACACCTCGCTCACACTCACGATTTGGAACTAGGCTCGAAAACACTTCTCTCTCTCCTCTCTCTCTCTCTCTCTCTCTCTCTCTCTCTCTCCTCTCTCCTCTTCTCTCTCTCTCTCTATCTCTCACACACTCTCTCTCTCTCTCTCTCTCCTCTCTCTTTCTCGTCTCTTCTCACTCTCTCTCTCTTCCTCTCTCTCAATCCTCTCGCTCTGTATAATCTCTCTCTCTCTCTCCTTCTCTCGTTCTCTCTCTCTCTAATATCACAGATGCGAACAGACGGAAAACTAAAGTACTACTACTACTACTACTACTACTACTACTACTACTACTACTATGTGAACAGACGGAAAACTAAAGTACTACTACTACTACCTACTACTACTACTACTACTACTACTACTACTACTGCTTCTACTACACACACACATTCATCACAGTAAATATCCAGAAGACAATAAAAGATTCGCAGAACACCACATAAACAGGCACAGGGCCATTTATCTGCCCTGTGCGTGTGTGTGATGTATATGTGTGAGTGTGTGCGCACACTTATGTGCTTGAGTAAGTGTGGGTGCATATGCCTGCATGCATGCGAGTGAGTGAGTGTGTGTGTGTGTGTGTGTGTGTGTGTGTGTGTGTGTGTGTGTGTGTGTGTGTGTGTGTGCGCACGCGTGTGTACGTGTGTGTGTGTACGTGTGTGTGTGTACGTGTGTGTGTGTGTGTGTGTGTGTGTGTGTGTGTGTGTGTGTGTGTGTGTGTGTGTGTGTGTGTGTGTGTGTGTGAGTGCGTGTGCGTACGTGCGTGTGTGCGTGTGTGCGAGTGTGTGTGTGTACGTGTGTGTGTGTGTGTGAGTGCTCATGAGAGAGAGAGAGAGACAGAAAGAGAGAGAGACAGAAAGAGAGAGAGACAGAGAGAAAAAGAGTTTTGTGTGTTTGTCTGTCTTTCCGTGTGTTCGTGCATAAGTGATTTTGTGTTCATGTGAATACTTTGGAAGATGCATCTGAGGAAGAGTGGATATCAAGAAGGAAGGGGAAGATGGGATGAAGGGTGGCTGACCTTAAAAAAGGAAATAAAAACAAGATATGCAGAGAGGAAGCTGGAAACTAGAGATTCTCCTGCTCGATCGTCTATGACTGTCTGTGTGCGCCATACCAGCGTCAGTGCAGGCCCGTCTGAGAGTAATGCCACTAACACCAACCCAATACCCACGTCTACCCCCCCCCCCCCCCCCCCCCCCTCCCCGGTCATGCTCGTTCTTACATCACACTAAGAACAACAACAGCAACAACAACAGCAGCAGCAGTAACAACAACAACATGTCAGACATTCACTTCAGCTGTGAACCTCCCACACTTTATAATTATCCACCTGCCTTGCAAATGACCAACCAACACACAACCCGTTCCGCTATTCTAACGACCTCACTCATGCTTGCCAGACGTCTCGCTCTTTTCCTCCTGGCTACCTCATCCCACCCCCTCACACTTCCCCTTCCTGCCCTGTCTGCCTATTCCCAAGCCACGCCATCCTACCGTGGGTCTCCAAGCCACAGGGATTTCTAGGCCTTCACCCGACCGACCTCCCCCCCCCCCCCCCCCCCCCCCCCCCCCCCTCTCCTGGATCGATGGGGAGGCAATCAATGACGCCTTCCGCTATTCCGAGATTGATAGTTCCCCCTCCCCTTCCCTTTTCCCCCCTTCCCCAGGTCGCCCTCCATCCCCGACTCTCCGAGTCTCTGGGAGTCTGAGTACTCTGCTGTGGTGAAAGAAAAGGCCATCGGCCCAGACCGTCTGTGAGCCGACAGTGTCTGGAGTGGAATTTGGTGGAAAGGGCAGGATGGGGGGAGGGAGTGGGTAGGGGAGCGGTGGTGGCAGAGGTGGTGGGGGTGGGGGAAAGAGAGCGATGCTAGCAAAAAAAATCGATGAAACTGATATGAGAGAAAACCAAAAACCCGACTGCTGTGAGAATCGCCAAGGCGAACTAATCGGTGGCAATAACACAGAAAGGAAATAAAGGATGTAAAACTTCTTCCAGGTGGGGTTTTTTTTTTTATTATTTTACACCAGTATCTCCGGTTTTTTTTTTTTCTTAATGAAAATCTCTTTTTGTCTTCTTATTTACTCTGTAACTGGATGTGCCTGCTTGGAACACTGACATGCAGTTGATAGGTCATGTTCACGATACAGCAGACTCTGCAGAACAAACTTTACAAACAGGTTTCACTTCATTTCTGTATTGATTGTAACAATAGTGTACACCACAAACAAAACACAAACAATACGCTTTTGTTTTTAAGCACATATTGTGTAATACACGTTTCAAGTGTGCTAAAGACAAAACAAATGATCCGCAACTGGTTGATACACGACATGCATGCTTCCGAAACATGGTGGAACACCTGCTCTGTTTAGTAAATCAAAATTTTGGTTTTTAATGATCGTAATGTAAGTCTAGATGTGTAATTGTTCAAACAAGTTCAATTAAAAAACAGACAGATCTGAAGTCCTGCAGCTCAGACAATTACCAGAAGTTTTGCCCATCACAAAGAAAGTGACTTAAATGGCGATCAGGACTTTCATGTTCAATGTTGCTCTCTATACCGTGATGTGTATGATAAAATTGCACTGCACGCGACTAATAATTTGATTTCCAATTGATATATAATCATTAAACAGAGAAGGAAGGGGGAGAGAGAGAGAGAGAGAGAGAGAGAGAGAGAGAGAGAGAGAGAGAGAGAGAGAGAGAGAGAGAGACAGAGACAGAGACAGAGAGAGACAGAGAGAGAGAGAGCTAGCATTTTACATTGTTTAAATGTCAAAATAGGCTAAGCATGATATATAGTTATAAACAATATATTAATGACTTACATGGGAGGCCGTTAGTTTTCTGTACACGTATTTGTTATATCTGTCACTGACATTTGACCCAACCCCTTTACCAACCCTGCGCGTCTCAAAAACCTTCCAGTGGAGAGGGGTAGAGGGGAAAAAAATAAGGTGAGGAAGGGAGGGGGGGAGAGGGGAAGGAAGGGCGAGGCTGCTGGCATACACCAGGGGAATAGATATAAAGAAAACAAAAATCAAAGAAAAAAACATATAAAGTCAACCACCGATTGCTTTGGGAATTGCAAAGATAAACTAATCAGAGAAAGTAGACCAAGAAAAGAGAAATGAAGCAGAGCTCCTTCGGGGTTGTTTCCCCTTCATTTTACAGGTTTCTTTCTTTCTTTTTTAGTTTGAAAAAAAAAAAGTTTTCTTTGATGTTTGCTTGCAATGTTTCCCCTTTATTTTAGCAGTATATTTCTTTCTTTTTACTTCAAAATCAACCGTTTTCTTTGGTATTT
>JADBJO010008315.1:17500-27500 GCA_016801955.1 Conus betulinus | reverse complement strand
TTGGCGTGTGAGATAAAAGAAATGGCTGATAAGTGTTTTCTGATTCGTGCATAAAACGATCGAAACGCTGAGACTCCAACTGTAAGAAGAGATTGAAGAAATGGCTGGGTCGTTCATTCCAATTTGTCTTGCGCAAGTTTCTTTACCCCCATCGCCTCTTACTGACATGCATCGCCGCCGCCGGCATAAACTAGCCACTCGTGAGTTCCGGAACAGACCCATAACAAAAACTGGCTATGAAATAAAATTAACTGGCGGTTGCTCTAGATGTTGATGATGACGTCGATAAATCTGTGAAGACAGGTGCTTTCCAAGCAGCAAAAGCCAGAAATATTCTAGATCACAGAGCGAGCTTTCTGGAAAGCATTGAACAGGATTACAGACAACATAAAGATGTCGAATCCTTACTGTTATATAGCGATTGCCAAGATTCTCGCAAAACTGGCGAACGGAAATGTTTCCTAGAACATTTCACAGTGATGTGACCGCAGGCGGGAAGTGTAACACAAACATAAAAGGAAAACGGAGATCGAACAATGACTTGTCCCTTCAAATTGGTGGCGATCAAAGGGACACGTGACTGTTCGTTCTCATTTTCATTGTCTTGAATGTTATTTGTCTTGCCTGAAAAAAGACCAAAGAGGTCAAAACGCGTCGTGTTTCGTCTTGTAATTTGTGTTTCGTTAGGCGGAATAGTAATTTTACCTTAAGTCTAGATTTCAAGAAAGCTCAATCTAAAATTTGACATTTGATGCATGCATCAGACACGAGAAGTGTGAAATATTACTGTGCCACGAATCAGTTGTGGGAACTGGAAGCTCAATGGGTCCAACAGTAAACACGAACGATAAGAAAATACAAAGCATGCAACGAGGATTTTATGAAAGCATCATGTGCACTGGGAAAAACTGGGGGAAAAAAAAGAAATGAGAAATACTGGATGTGGGTTCAACCTTTTTTTTTTCTCATGCGTTTTCTGACATTAAAGAGCATGAATAATAATGCCGATGAATCGCAGAACGAAAGTTCTCAATACTCACAATGTCACTAAAACAAAACAAAAAAGAAAGAAAGAAAGAAAGACGTAGCGTCCACGCAGACTTTGTTCGGCGGTGACCTGAAATCAGTGATTTTTGCTGATATTGATTCAACTCCAAACTGAGGTCGGAGCGCGCCCAGGATGCCCCCCTCCTTCCCCCCCCCCCCCCCCCCCCACCCCCACCCCTACCATTCAACGTATCCAAAATAAATTGATTAATTAATTAGTAAGTAAATAAAATAAATAAATGAAAATAAAATTAAGCCTGGACGTCTCTTTGGTTTGGTGTAGGGCAGGCAACTTCGTCAGGTTCAATATTACCTGGGGCTTCAGCAACCACACAAAAAATTCTGAATAGTTACCTATCAAACCTGTCTTTGTCACTCTTCATCCGTATGTTTGTTTCAATCTGTTCAAGATCTAAAAGGCTGTGCCAGTCTTGAATGAGAGTTACTTTGTGTTTGCTCATGTCTCCAGTTGTTGCTGTGTGGATGTATCAGGTACAGGGCATTTAGGCAGGCTTGGACATCCTTCGTGGGGGTGGGGGGGTAGGAGGGAGGAGTCTCCTTCTTTGTTCTGTAAGCTCTGTGTTGTCATTTCTGCGAGGCGATTGGATGTCGCAAGCATCGTTCGTTTGGAGTTATGGACGTATATCTTTTTCATCAAGGGAGCAAGAGTTACCCCACTTGTTCTTTAGTTACAGGCTCTATCTGCTGCCCTACTATATACAATACAGTGCTGCCTGACAGGCGCAAAGCTTTGGGGGAAGGATGGAAGGGGTGGGAGGGGGAGGGAGGTAGAGAAAGAGAGGGGACAGGCTGGTGGTCAGTATGACTGGGAAACCAGACCCAGACAGCAATGTGACGTTGTGACTGCATGGGGTTGTAGACTTGGTTGCATGGATTTTTGCAACAGAAACTTTCAAGTCATGCCGATGCGGTAATCACTGTTGTATTGATTCAAGTCTTCTGGACGTTTGCCATCAAAAATGTTCATCATCAGAACGAGGCTCCAAAAATAAAAAGCATGTGAGTAATGTCCCTTACAACAAAACTCGTTCACAACATTACAAACACTAACCCCTAGTTTGTACACGTCCAGCTTTCACCTGCTGAAGAGCCAGGCATCCATAGAGTAGAAACAACAGGACCCTCTAAGGGGGGAGAGAGAGGGAAGAAAGAAACGTATGAATGCATGAAGGACAGGGTTGGAGTTGGGGGGAAGGAGTCAGCCTGCCAAACAAAGGGGAGGGGAGGGGAACAGGGGGGATAGAGAAGAAATTATGCCAATAATGCCATCCTAGACTGGAAGGATTCCAAGGACGGCGTTGTGACGATCTCAGCAGGCAGGCTGTGGCTCAACTCTATGAATGAGAGAGAGAGAGAGAGAGAGAGAGAGTGTGTGTGTGTGTGTGTGTGTGTGTGTGTGCGCGCGCGCGCGCGCGCGCGCGTATGTGTGTGTGCGTGTGTTTGTCTGTCTGTCTGTGCCTGTGTTTGTCTGTGTGTGACTGTTCATGTATATGTTTCCGTGCATGCATACAAGTGTGCATACATGCGTGTGTGAGTGTGATGTGTGTGTGCACTTGTATTTGTATGTGTGTGTGTGTGTGTGTGTGTGTGTGTGTGTGTGTGTGTGTGTGCGGGCGCTCGTGCGCGTCTCTCTGTCGGTATGTCTGTGTGCAAAAATGCGTACGTGCTTGTTTCTACGTGTGTGATTATCTGTGAATTGATTGTGTGCGATCACTGTGCTGGCTTCTTCAGTGGAAGCGGGAAGTAACAGGAAGGGAAAAAGAGGTGTGTGTGTGTGTGTGGGGGGTGGGGGGGGGGGGGGGGGCTGGGGGGGGGGGCGGAATGACGTGGGGGAATAATACGCAGGTAGTAGGGGAGCATACTAGCATCAAAAGACAATAACAGCTGTTCTCCCAGGAAAATGCCTATTTTCTTTTAGGAAAACGGGATAAAGCTTTTATCCATGAAGTCCACGGATAGCACGACAGCAGCTGTTTCCCCTGTTTTCCTTGCACATCATATGCATATGCATTTTGCCTGCTTTCTTAAAGACATGGTGATTATCCTTAGGAAAAGGGGAAAGCAGTTCTCATTCAATTGCAAAAGTGGAAAACAATCATTATCCTAAGGGAATGGGGGAAATAGTTATTATCCAACTGGAAAAGGAGAAACCCCGTATTATCCTAAGGAAAACGGGGGAAACGGTTATTATCCTCAGGAAAAAAGGGGAAACAGTTATCATCCTAGAGATAGGCGGAAAACAAAAATGGGGGAAACGGCCATTATCCTCTGGGAAAAAAAAAAAGGAAGGGGGAAACAGTTATCATCCTCAGGAAAAAGGGGGAAACAGTTATTATCCTCAGGAAAAAAGGAGAGACAGTTATTTTTCTTCAGAAAAAAAGGAAAAGCAGTTATAGTCCTCAGGAAAACGGGGAAAACATGATCTAGTTGCAAAGTGCGGCGACTGCAGGCGGAAATCTAAACAAATTTGAAAAGTTAGTGATAAACGTAGAGAAACTAATCACAAGACAAAGCGCGACGCGTTTCGACCTCTTAAGTCTTCTTCAGGCAAGATACACAACAACACCCAGGTCAACGAAAATGAATGAGTAATGGTTTATCTTCATCCAATTCGGCGCGAGATAAGCGTTGAATTGGATGAATATTCAACGCCTATCTTGTGCCGAATTGGATGAAGATTAGTAATTGCTCGTTCTTCATTTTCGTTATCCTGAGTCTTGTGTATCTCGCCTAAAGAAGACCTTAGAGGTCGAAACGCGTCGTGCTTTGTCTTGTGATTCGTTTGTCTACTTTTTTTTTTTTTTTTTTTTTTTTTTTGCGGTGCGTTTTCTGTAACTTTTCAAATTTGTTCGGGGAAGACATATATCCTCAGGAAAACGGGGGGAAATATTATCCTCAGAACAATACAAAAGAATTGCGATCCCTAGGAAGATAATGGTGCGTTTTTCCTCATTTTGATATTCCCAACGAGGATGATAGCTGACCTGTTGGACTTCAGAAACTAATATGCTTCCACATGGGCGGACGAGCGAAGACAGACAGGGAGGGAGAGGGGGACAGGGGAGAGAGGGACAGGGGACAGGGGAGAGAGGGAGAGGGGGAGGGGAGAGGGAGAGGGGCACTGACATACAGATAGCCCACAAAACATTCCACAGTTAATCTCTGCGTTCAAGGTCGAATAGGCAAGCTCATTCCACTGATATTTCTTTCTGTTCCAGTTGTTTGCTTGTTTGTAGTTTTTTTTGTACTCCCAGTTCTTACAGAACAGGAGTACTTTACAATGGGAACGAAGAAATGCTGTGTGTGTGTGTGTGTGTGTGTGTGTGTGTGTGTGTGTGTGTGTGTGTGTGTGTGTGTGTGTGTGTGTGTGTTTGTCTGTCTGTCTGTCTCTGTGTCTGTCTGTCTGTCCGTCGGTGGTCAAAATGTGTTCCACTCGCTCCAGACAAGACTGCTGGACCGATCTTCCTGAAAATTTGTAGATATGTTCATTATGGGTCATGAATGATGCCCGGTGTTTTATTTTACCAGAACAGCCGTTACTAACAGCAATAAATGATAATTTTGTGCTGTACAGTTTAAGCAACAGCGGTTTATAAACTTAAGTGTAACCAACAGTTGCAAGCTCCTCGGTAGTATAGTGGTTAGTATCCCCGTCTGTCACGCGGGCGACGTGGGTTCATTTCCCCGCCGGGGAGTGCAGCATTTTTTTTTCTTTTCTCATACATATAACATTTCTATAGTGACTGATTATATATTTTTTTGCTTTTTGGTACTACTTACTGGGGAGTACGTTTATATGCTTTGCATCTTTTTTTTAATTATTCTCAATATTACGTTTTGTTTCATCGTTAATCGCTCTGTTGTTTCATGCGGTGTGGGCTTGCGAAGCTGATCTTCGGAAAAGAATGTCAATAGATCACTGCGATTTTTCTTTTTAATATCTCATCTACCGTAGGACTTCAGTGATATTGCATTCACTGTCGTTCATTCCGGTCCCCTGTCCACAGACATTTTAATATTCAAAATATATAAAGAAAACTTTATTACGACTTAAAAAAAACTACTTTCCTTAATGTATAGATGGAAACTCGATGCTTTCGAAACAAAATATGTAAAAAAAACATAGTTTGCATTTGTGGATGCAAAATATCTCCTCCTAATCATATTCTTTCATGTCACAGCTTGAAGATATTCATTCCAGTTTTATCGCAGAATAACTCGCTCAGTATATTCGATTCACCAGCTTTGACTTATGACTTTTTTGTAAGTTTAGAGAACAGTCTAACTGGTCACTATTTTAATTTTTTTTTTGTTGCTATTATAATCGTGTAGCTATATATTCTTCCTACATTCAAATACACATACATTTTCACGTCTAAGCATCCATATGTATACACATGTACATGAATATGTAGAACTCCATACAGTTTAGACATGTACAAGTCTTACTCTCGTACTCATGCACTTTTTTTTTTTTTTTTTTTTTTTGTCTAATATCACCATTAATGGAAAGACGTTAAATAAATGACACAGACACAGCCTGGTCCGTCCCACCTCACAGCCCCTACACCGGCAATCCACAGGGCAGCCAGATCGTCAAGAGGCAACCCCCAGAGAAGACACTGCGCTGTTACAGAGTCATTTCAGTTCTGTGGTCCTGCTCTGGTCCAACATACGCAGGACGCCACCTACTAACCCCCTTCTGACCACACAAAGTAATTAATCGCAGAGCCAGCGTGAGTGAACTCTCCCTCCAGAGGACGCCACTACATTTTTTTTAAAAAAAACAGTCTCCATGAGCAGGCCATGAAGAGCCAGAACTAAGAGGTCGAAACGCGTCGTGTCTCGTCTCGTAATTTGTTTGTCCTTTTTGTATGGTAAGAATCATTTCTTTGGAAAATTATATACAACATGATCTTACGATCAGGATGAAAACTAGCAAAAACATATTTGATTTTATTTTCCAGTCAGGTTGGCCAGTAGTAAACAACATCTTTCACAGTCACATGTTTCAAAGTGAGGCTGAAAACTATATAATTGATAGGTATACAAAGTAGTAGGTTACCATACATTTGACAGTCACGTTTGAAAGTACTCGCGAATATATTGGACAGGTTCAAAAGCAGTTACATATTTGACAGAGAGGCTGGACTGTAGTCAAAATTTAGGTTGAAAAGTAGTAGCAAAATGTATTTGACAGTGAAGTTGAAAAGTTGTCACAACATATCTGACAGGCTCAAAGGCAAGCACAACAAATTTCACATACAGATTGAAAAGTAGTCACAAGAAATTTAATAGGCAGGTTGAAAAGCAGTAACATGTTTGACAGTTATGTTGAAAAGTAGTCACGACACATTTGACATGTTCAAAAGCAGCCACAACATTTTTATAGAGAGGTTGAAAAGTAGTCACAACATATCTGATATGTAGATTGAAAGTAGCAACAATATGTTTGACAGTCTAGTTGATGAACAGTCACAACAAATTCAACAGGTTCAACAGCAGTCACAGCATATCTGATGGTCATGTTGAAAAGTAGTCACAACATATTTGACAGGTGAAAAAGTGGTCACAGTATATTTGACAGGTAGATTTAAAAGTTATCATAACATATATGATAGTTAGGTTGAAAAGTAGTAACAATATATTTCAGAGTCAGCTTGAAAAATGTAAACACAAATTATCACTCAGGTTGAAAAACAGTGACAACCAATTGTACAGTCATGATGAAAGGCATTAAACATATATTTTACAACCTGGCCTAAATGAATTTACAGCATATGTTACAGACAGATTGAAAGGAATGAACAACACACTTCACTATTTCACTAAACACAATACAAAGCGTAAAGCACGTTACTGTACTAACAACCTGTTTCAATGTCAGTTTGACAAGTTTCAACAAAACATTCCAGTCATTTCAACATCAGTTGTGAAGGCGTCTGCAAAGTACTTTACAGTCAGGTTGGCGTAAATTGTTGGGTGTTACTTACACATCATACAGAACTGTGCGATAGTGATATCAAATGACAACAACGTTTATACCGCATTTTGCTCTTGCTTGTATTGTTTTTGGTGTTTCTGTGTGCTGCTGATAATGATGATAATAATCAGTATAGTTACAAGAAGGAGGAAGAGAGGATTGAAAGTTTGGAGTTTTGTTTTTTGTTTGTTTGTGTGTGTGTTTTGTTTGTATGTGTATGTTTGTGCGTGTGTGTTTGTGTGTTTATGTATTTGGATTTTGTCTGTTTGTTTCACAAATGGTCTTGCCTTCTTGGTAATTCATTGTGCTTCCGTCCGTGAACGCAAAAAAGAAGTCCGCTGAGCTGATTCCCATTGTTATGGAGATAGGCCAGCTTTTTTGTTCGATTTCTGCAACGCGTTTGGCGAATATCATGAGGAGACATCTACCTTTTTTTCCTCTCTTTTGCCACATCCAGTCCTCTTTTCCTCATTTTACTCTTAATCGGGATGATCATACGACACTAAACTTTTTTCTCTTCTTCCCTTCTGAGGCATGTGTACTATTATTATTACATTTTATTGTGTTTAGACTGTGTTGCATCGTACCTTTGTAACATTTCATTGTAACAAAATATTCATTTGACTGCAGTTTGAGCTTATGGATCAAAACACTTGCTCGTAGGGAGGTGAGGGAGGGAGGGAGGGTGAGAATGGGTGGTGTTTCTTCCATTAATACTGTCCAGCTCCCCCTGGAGTTTCTTCATACAGCGCTACCATCGCCCCCTCCTCTGTTTTCCTCCCCTGTTTGCAAATACCCTCCCCTTTTCCCCTCGCCTATCAAAAAGGAGACATTCATCGCATCTGACAGATTTGTACTCAAACCACTACTCTTAATCCAGCACAAAGGAGAAGACCCCCCCCCCCCCCCCCCCCCCCCCCCCAGTGTGATATTCCAGAAGGGATTACGAATGTCCTTGCTTCTAAAAAGAATCACACACACACACACACACACACACACACACACACACACACACACACACACACGCATGCACGCACGCACGCACGCATGCACGCACACGCACACACACACACACACACACACACACACACATACACACACAAGACAATAGTGATGTGAAAACCGACATAAATACGGCAGACCTTTACTGACCTGACAGGTGACAGGAAGCACGGCAGATAAACACAGATCAACAAACAAGTGAAGAAAGAAAGAGAAAGAAGTGAGGAAGAAACAAATAGAAGGGAAAGAAATTAAGAGTCAAGTCTGCAGAAACATTCACATATAAGGTACAAATCCTCAGCTTTCTTCTGTATCTGTACGATGGTTTACACACAGAGGAACACGATGGAACAGAGATGTCTCTTGATAGTGCCTAGGGACATCGCGTTAGGCACATGCATACATCAGCTATCTGCTACAGTGATGTCCCTAGATTTTTATCCTGTGACATCACATTGGACTAATACAGAGGTCAGATATCTACTAAGTCGTAGCTGTAAGACCTTCATTAGCTTTTAGCAGACTGCAGTAGCGTATATGGACTAGTTCGCATGCAGTGACACCTTCTTGATGATGACACTATCCTATGACAGACATCACATCGCCTGCTATCCAATATCCCTGAACACATCACCACAGAAGCAAAAAACCCCACACAAGACACTGACGCCATCAGACACATGACAACCGACCACCACTCATTCCACAGGCTGTTTCCTGATGGCAGAGAAAGGGTCACGAGGAGGTCAAGGAATCGCCATCACGGAAACACATCAAAGACACCCTCTCTTCCAGAACCCTATTACGCGCAAAACACGACACTTCACTACACCAGACAAGTAGCGTACTAATGAGACCATGCCCTCGCCTTCACCCACACATTCTCCCCTCTGTTTATACTTCCCCAGCCCGCCCTCGTCGCCCCACTCAGCCCACACCCATCTCTTCCTTCCAGTCCTCCACTGATTCTGTCAGCGCCTATCCTCATCTATTTTCTATTTGTGTTGTTCATCTTCTTTCTACAGGCACCCAGACAGAAGGAAATGGGGGGGGGGGGGGGGTAGTGTATATAATTGCAACAGCATCTCTTCTTCACCCTGCATACGCAGGAGAATGGCCGGGGGGGGGGGGGGGGGGGGCAAGTAGAGGTCAAATGGTTCATTGCTAGCTGCCATGAATAATTATCATGGAGGACCCTCAGGAATGCAGGAAGGAGGTTTCCACCTTGTCATCTACATCTTGTGCATAGCTCCCTGACAGGATGTGTGATTCTTCAGCATGGGCAAGCCGGTAGATAGAAATAATCAGTAGACGTGCTTATTAATTGCGCTTGAATGGTTTTTCTCAGGAAACACAAAGGACCATTTGTCCCCTTTGCTGTTCAGCAGATACGCAGTCAATGTGGGGTCTAACAGAACTAAGAGATGGATGTCATGCTTCTTTCCTTAGTTTGTTTCATGTTCATGACAGGAAGAGAAATGGGATTGAGTGATGGTGAGGTGGAGAGGGGAGGTGGATGTTGTTTGGGAGGGTAGGGGATAGATGGAGAATGGCAGGAAGTGGTAGGGGGAACAGTTATTGTGGTCCATGAGCACCTGAGCACCTTTCGAGTTTTTTTTCCCTTCTCTTTTCGTTTTGTGTGGGGGGGGGGGGAGTGGGGGATCACCTATCTTTCTTCATTGGATAATCATGGGGAGCATTTCAGGACAACCTGGGTGGACACTCAAGAGCTGAAACAAAAACATCAGATTTGGTTAGAGGATATCAAAAAGGTCTATGAGAGTGTCCAATACATAGACAGACCAACAGCCATACAGACCGATTTATGCACATACAGATAATGACGCCATTACAGACATGACAGGTAAATGTTAGCCTGGACAAAAAGTAATCCAGTGAAGGGAAATGGTTTACCACAGATGCTTCACAAGGTTAATTCGAACAGGG
>JADBJO010008315.1:0-12500 GCA_016801955.1 Conus betulinus | reverse complement strand
TAGAACAGCATAGTAATGAAGACGTGTGTACACGTGGGACGCATATCATGTATAAAAAAAGGCATAACATAAACCTTTCGAATGGGATACACAAAAGACTGAACAAGACGGCACAGAAACACTATATACACAGCATACAACTAGGTATATATCTGTAAAAGCATGACAGTAGCAAACACATGTAGGAACACACACACACACACACACACACCACACACACACACACACACACACACAACACACGCACACCACACACACACGCACATGCACACGCTCTCACGCACACGCTCTCTCTCTCTGGGTCTCTCTCTTCCGCTCGTCTCTCTCATCTCTCTCTCTCTCTCTCACACTGCACACAACACACACACACACACACACACACACACACACACACACACACGTCTCGGAGGCTTGGCGAAACAAAGCCGCAGAGTATTACTCGTGGCAAAAAGTGCTCCCATCAGTCAAGACGACCGGGTTTTCCCTTTTCTCTTCTCTCTCTTTGTATATGTTTATTTATTTGGTTACTGTTTTAATCCCCATAGCGCTTCTTCCATAACTCACGACGGTACATAATGTCGTCATGCTTAAAGACACACACGCACCCCCGTGTGCCGTATGCTCAACACAATGAAATATCTCGTAAATAACATAAAGGACAACTGCACAGACAGTAAACCATGACAGAGAGAGAGAGAGAGGAGAGAGAGGATGAGAGACAGAGAGGAAGAGGACGACAGACAGAGACCGAGAC
Organism: Conus betulinus; assembly: GCA_016801955.1. Lineage (NCBI taxonomy): Eukaryota > Metazoa > Mollusca > Gastropoda > Neogastropoda > Conidae > Conus > Conus betulinus. The sequence continues at coordinate 11,746 of JADBJO010008315.1, read as the reverse complement.
AGAGACAGACAGACAGACAGACAGAGCAGAGAGAGATTTAGAGAGAGAGGGGGAGAGAGATGGAGAGAGAGAGATGAGAGAGAGAGAGAGAGAGAGAGAGAGAGAGAGAGAGACCACGAGAGAAACACACCAAACACACACACACACACACACACACACACACACCACACACACACGCACGCACGCCACGCGCGCGCACGCATACAAAACACACACACACACACGCACGCACGCCACACGCAAGCACAACACACAACACACACAACACACACACCACAAGCACACACACACGCACTTCGTGTGGCATGGGCAAGCTAAGCAGCACCGAGTATGAGTCGTGACGAAAGTGTCTCCCCCTCCGTCAAGCACATTTTTTTTTCTATTCTTTGTTTTCCTCCACTCAGAACTCACTCGGCAGCACCACTTCCATAACCATAAGTCAGTATTATGGCGCTTCTTCTTCCATAACTCAGTATGGGCGCTTCTTCATAACATGGCGCTTCTCCTATAACTCATGTGTGACGCTTCTTCCATAACTCAGTACGGGCGCTTCTTCCTCCATAAACTCAGCAAAATATGGCGCTTCTTCCATAACTCACGTATGGCGCTGTCTTCTTCTTCCATAAATCTGTGCCGGGCGCATTCTTCCATAACTCAGTATGGCGCTTCTTCCATAACTCTGTATGGCGCTTCTTCCATAACTCAGTATAACACTTCTTTCGTAACACGCTTCTTCCATGTGGCGCTTCTTCCATAACTCAGTATGGCGCTTCTTTCAGTATGGCACTTTTCCCATAATTCAGTAATGACACTTTCTTCCATATGGTGCTTCTTCCATAACTCAGTCCCATGGCGCTTCTTCCGTAACTCAGTATGGACACTTCTTCCCTATGGCGCTTCCTCCATAACAATCAATATGGCGCTTCTTCCCATAACTTCAATATGGCGCTTCTTCCATAAACTCAATATGGCGCTTCTTCTTCTCTTAACTCATATGGCGCTTCTTTCTTTGACTAAGTATAGGCCCTTCTTCCATACCTCAACATGGCTCTTCTTCCATCACTAAGTATGACACTCTTTCATATGGCGCTTCTTCTCCATAACTCAGTACGGCGCTTCTTCCATAACTCAGTAAGCGCGCTTCTCTCATAACTCAATAATGATGCTTCTCTCTCGTAACTCTGTAATGGCGCTTCTTCCCATAACTCAGTATGGCGCTTTTTCCATAACCCAGCATGGCGCTTCTTCCTTAACTCAGTATGGCGCTCCCTCTCCTCCATAACTCAGTATAGCGCTTCTCCCTACTACTCAGTATGGCGTTTCTTCCATTAACTCAGTATAAACACTTCTTTCATATTTAACACGTTTCTTCCATGTAGCGCTTCTTCCATTCCATCACTCAGTACGGGCGCTTCTTCCCATAACTCAGTAATAGCCCTTCTTCAAACTTAGTATGCTAGCGCTACTTCCATAACTCACTATGACACTTCCTCCATAATCAATAGGGCGCTTCTCCCGAACTCAGTATGGCGCTTTCTTCCATAACTTAATAGGCGCTTCTCCCCGTAACTCAGTATGGCGACTTCTTCCCAAATGGCGCTTCTTCCATACCTCTGTCCACAGTCAAATATGCCGCTGCGCTTGAAAGCACACGCTGACACGTTAATGCGCGTGTTTCAGCACATAAAGGAGCAGAGTCAATAAAAGAAGAAAGGCGAGTCTTCCCTCCTGTGACTCACCTGTACGACTACACCCGCACGCTACGAAACAGTTGAAGGACACAAGGGTGGGCGGGATACACGAGGTGGAACGGGGAGCCATGTAAATCTGCTTCCCTGATGTCATCGTTTTTCCCTGTTTCGGGTTAGACTGCTACTGTTTTCCCCTCCCATCAGCCTTTATTTCTGTGCAGAAGTTTTTTTTTTAGCACTGGGAGCCTACATGACGTCAAAAGATGTCACAAAGTGACGCAATTTGCAGTGTTCCGTGGACATGGTACAACCTCTGTCCCCATCCCCTCATTATTCCACTTCATCCTCACAGAAACAAGCTCCTTCTTCATTCTTTGTGACGTTACAAAAAAAAATCACAAAGTGACACTATATTTAAACGAACGCCCTCATGATAAACAACTCCCTCCCCGGTCTTCCCTATTTCGCGCACTCTTTCCTCAAAAGCTAACTGTCTCTCCCTTTTTGTGTTCTTGTATGGTGGCTACCCAATAATGAGTTTACTGAATATTTACACATACTTTTCAGATGTGGAGACAACAAAGAGAAACGTTGATCAAAACAGCTCAAGGCCGCGTCCACGTGTTTTCAGTAAGGACATGTCTGATAATCGCAGTGCTAGGACATGGACTGACTAAATTCACCAAAAGATCTACACCTAAACAAGAATGTGCTGTTTAGTGCTAGACAGCTTACCAACACAGAGATATTCCACCTGCAGAGAATGTGTTGTTGCTGTAGACAGCTGAACAACAAACAGATCTTCCACCTGCAGAGAATGTCCTGTTTGCTGTAGACACCTGACGAACAAACAGATATTCCACCTGCAGAGAATGTATGTTGTTTGCTGTAGACACCTGACGAACAAAACAGATATTCCACCTGCAGAGAATGTGCTGTTGCTGTAGACAGCTGACGAACAACAGATAGATTCCACCTGCAGAGAATGTGCTGTTTGCTGTAGACAGCCGACGAAACAAACAGATATTCCACCTGCAGAGAAATGTGGTGTTTGCTGTAGACAGCTGACGAAAACAAACAGCAGATATTCAACCTGCAGAGATGTTGCCCCCTGTGCTGTTTGCTGCCAGCGCCGCAGTATTTCATCGGGTTCCTCACAATTACGTCTGTGCCCCCCTCCCCCCTCCCCATCCATCCATCCAACCACCCTAACCAGTTGGCACCGTAGCTCCTAACTGCAGTCCCAAGTTGAGCATTTTGCGTTTCATTTCTGGCAGTTTTGCAAACTAATCATCACAAATCTGTCTATAGCAACTGACGCATTCACTACGGAATCCACCGCAAATGAAGGATATTTCAAAAGACAAAATGCGATTCGAGTGATGGCACAACACAGTAAAAGCAACCTACAATACCACCTACCAACCTGAAGAATGAATGCATACTGTTGTACCGTCTGCTGCGTGCTCAGCCTGCGTCAGTACCTCTGTCCGCACTGTACCTGCTCGTTCTGAGAGAGAGAGAGCAGAGAGAGAGAGAGAGAGATGAGAGAGAGAGAGAGACCTGCATGCAGGTAACTCAGAGAGGGGACGAGAGAGAGCGAGATTGGGGGCCCTGCATGCAGGGTACGGGGGCAAAACAGCATCTTTCCATTTTTGCGGGGAATTTTGCCGGAAGGCCCGCGGGGGGTGGTGGATTGGGGGGGGGGGGGGGGGGGGGGGGGGGGGGGGGAGGGGGGGGGGTGGGGCTTATGCATGGGGGGGTGTTGGGGGGGGGGGAGCGGGGGGGGGGGGGGGGGTGGGGGGGGAGGAGCGGGTTTGCATGGCACGTGTGCACAAGAACGTCTGTTGTGTGCACAAGCACGTGCGAGTGTGTGGTTTGTGGGTGTGTGTGGTGTGTGTGTGTGTATGTGTGTGGTGTGTGTGTGTGAGACAGACAGACAGACAGACAGAGACAGAAAAACAGGAGAGAGCGAGGGACAGACAGAAAAAGAACAGACAGAGAAAGAAGTGTATGCGTATGCGTGTGTGTGTTCATGGTGAGTGTGTGTTTGTGTGTGTTGTGTGTGTCCCCCCTGTGTGTGGTGTGTGTGTGTGTGTGTGTGTGTGTGTGTGTGTGCGCCGTGCGTGCGTCCGTGTTTTGTGCGTGCGTGCGTGCGTGCGTGTGTGTGTGTGGTGTGCGCGCGCGTGTGTACGTGTGTGTGTGTGTGTGTGCGTGAGTGCGTGTGTGTGTGTGTGTGTGCGTGTGTGTGTGTGTGTGTGTGTGTGTGTGTGTGTGTGTGTGTGTGTGTGTGTGTGTGTGTGCTGGAGGGTGTGAGAGACAGACAGACAGACAGACAGACTCTACCCCTCGTTTTGAAGGGTTAGAGAGATGGGAGAAGCAGGGGGGGAAGAAGAAGGGTATGGAGAGGAACGAACGAACGAAGAATCTCCATTAAATGAATGAAAAGAATAGCCCTAGGAACGGGCTTTTATCCCTGTTCCTCAGTGAAGAAAAAAAAAACAGCAATTACGAAAAGGACGAACTAACAATGGAGTAGTTTTTCTTATTTACAATCAGATTGTGGCAATGCAACAAGTATCCAAATTACATTCACTGAAAAAAAAAAGTTATATTCTGTAACACATGTGTGAGGGCAACATGAGAAGGAGATTAGAAAAGGGAGGAAAGAAGATAAGGGTGAAGAAGGGAGGGACGAAACAGGAGTAACAAAAAAAAAAAAAAAAAAAATCTAACACAAACACACAGCGCACGCACGCACGCACACCACAACATCGCGCGTGCGTGCCATTTACACACATATACACTTCTGTACAAATATCCATTCTCAGAGAGAAGGGGAGGGGGGATTGGTGAGGGAGGAAGCAGAAGGAAAGGGGATGAAGAGAGAGGTTAGAAGGGGCACAGAGAGAGAAGGAAGGGAGGGAGAGGAACAGAGAGAGAGAGGGGGGGGGGTGGGAAAGGGGGGAAGGGAAGGGGAGAGAGAACCGAGAGAGAGGGGATGGAGAGTAGAGGAGACTGCACAGACAGACAGACAGACAGGGACAAAGACAGAGAGACAGACACACAGAGAAACACAGGAGAGAGAGAGATGAAAAAACAAACAGAGACCGAGAGAGAGCCAAACAAAGAAATAATATTGAAGAAAGTCGACGAAGAAGTAGCAGAGCCCCGGAGGTCAGAAGACGGAGAAAGAAGAAGAAGAAGAAATCAGCAAAAACAAATAATACCGTGGCACAAGACCCCTACGAACCAGCACACAGTGGACCCGCATCGTCATTAGGAGGTGAAAATATTACCCCCCCCACCACCTGGCACAGAAACAGCAGCATACAGTGGGTACGCATCGCATTAAGGTGTTAGAAGGTGCAGGGCGGGGGGGGGGGGGGGGGGGGATGCGGAGGAGTGGGAGGACACGTGGGGATTGGGAGGCGGAGGTTTGTGAACAAATATACAGGTCAAGCTGACCTGTGCAAGCAAGACTCTTTACCTTCGCAGATTTTGCACAAAAAATCACGCGCGAGCGTTTGCAGGCGAGCAAGCACACGGACGCACACACACATACCAACGCGCGTGCGCGCGGCGCGCGCATACAACACACACACACACACAAGATTTTTTACTCTGTATGTGCCGTGCGCAAAGCGCGCTTGTGTGGTGTGCGTGCGTGCTGTGCGTGCGTGGTGCGTTGCGTGCGTGCGTGCGTGCGGTGTGTGTGTGTGGTGTGTGGTGTGTGTGTGTGTGTGTGTGGACCGACAGACGGAATCAGCGGTGCCAGATGATATATGTAGGTATCATACCATATAGGAGGGAGGGAGGGAGGGCAGAGGGAGTTGTGAGAGTGTGAGTCTGTCTGTTCTGTCTGTGTGTCTATGTGTGTGTACTGCAGTGTGTGTGAGTATGTTGTGTGTGTGTGTGTGTATGTCGCAGCGCGCGTGCGTGCGTGCCCTCCGTGCGTGAGTGTGTTGTGTGTGTGTGCATGTGTGTGTGGTGTGTGTGTGGCGCGCGCTGTGCGTGTGTGGGTGTGTGGGTGTGCGTGCGTGGTGTGATTGTGTGTTTAGACAGACAGACAGGTAGACAGAGGGAGTCGGAGGAAGGAGACAGACATGAGAGAGAGAGTGTGTGGTGTCCGCTGGATGAGTGTCGGACCGCGTGACCGTGTGTGTGTGTGTGCTGATGTGTAGTGTGTGGGTGTGTGTGTATTATGTGTGTGTGTGTGCGGGTGCTGTGTGTGTGTGTGGTGTGTGTGTGTGTGAGAGAGAGAGAGAGAGTTGTGTGTGTGGTGCGTGTGTGTGGTGTGTGTGTGTGTTGTGTGTGATGTGTGTGTGTGCCGTGTGCGCCGTGCGTGCTTGTGTGCGTGCGTGCGTGTGGGTGTGTGCGTGCGTGCGTGCGTGCGTGTGTGTGTGTAAGAAAGACAGCCAGGCAGACAGGAGGGAGTCCGAGGACAGAGACCACAGCATAGGAGAGAGAGAGAGAGAGAGTGTGAGTGCGTGTGTGTGTGTATGTGTGTGTATGTGTGCCTCTGGTGTTTTTGTGGTGTGTGTGTGGGTGTGTGTGTGTGTTTGGTGTGTGGTCTGTGGTGTGTCCTGTGTTCTGTGTGAATGTGTGTGTTCGTCGTATGTGTCTCTGTGCTTCTATCTGTCTGTGTATGAGTACGCGTGGGCGTGGATATGTGTGTACATGTGTCTGTGTCTATTCTGTCTCTGCGCACGCAAGCACACCAGCCTAACGGAGAAGGAAGGGGGGGAGGGGGGGAAGGCTAGGAGGAGATACAGGTCCGAAAAAGCTTCAGAACTCCACAAAGTTGAGAAGTGTTTGTTTTGTGTCTTCTTGCAGTGCAGCTGTTTTATTGTTTTGAACGACATGAGAAGTTCCGCTGGGAATCTTCTTTTAATCCAAGTGTCGGAAGGTAACCTGTAACGTTCCTCTACTCCCCTCTCCCCTCAAAATCCTACCAACCATCGTCACCTATCCCCATCTCTCTTCAGTTGCAAAAACGCTTTTATATCTTAACCAGGTTGTAACCAATGTTCGTGTTTTATCGGTTTTGCAGGGGTAGTCGGAGAAGAAAGGAGAGAGAGAGAGGAGAGACAGAGACGGAGACAGACAGACAGGCAGACGAACACACACAGAGAGACCGAGAAGTGAGAGAGAGAGAAGAGAGATGAGAGGAGAAAGAGACAGACAGTCAGAGACAGAGGCAGACAGACAGACAGAGACAGTGACACAGAGAGGAGAGAGAGAGAGGGAGAAGTAGCAAACAGATAAGCAGGACAGAGTAAAAACCAACTGAGGTAGGGAGACAGACGCACAAATAGGCTGATTGACCGACATTAAGCTGACGATTAACAGACCAGACAGGCGTTACTGACAGACAGACAGACATATGGGAAAGATGGCATCCAAATGGTCTTGCTTTTGTGCTTCTGTTTTTTGATTTTTGGGCATGTGTTTAATGCTGGCGTAATCTATGGCCATTATCAAGATACTTCACATCTTAAAAAAAAAAAGAAGAAGAAAGGGGGGCGGGGGTATGAAACTTCTAAAAGTAATAAACAAAAAGCGAAATAAAACAAAAGTCCCATTTACTCTTGCAATGTGGTTTTAATCAGAATTGTTTGTAACTTTTAGAAAAATCGACCAAAAGAGAGTGTACGAAGACTTCTTCCACAACCTGCCGAACAGAAAAGAAGGCAATTCCATCCTTTTACAAACGTTCCTCCACAAAAAAAAAAATGTTCTTCCCACGCTGAATTCAATATAACACTTTTTCTAAGAACCAGGCCTAATGCTGCAGAATCGAATCTCTTTGACAGGCATAATCATTCAGTCTCTCTCTGACTGCTCTTGCGGTCGAAACAGCATTAACAGGCTATGAGTTTCGGCCGTCCCTTGGGGTACCCAGCACGTTTCTCGGGTTCCTCACGCCGCACGATATTCGGACAGTCTCTGCGCTAGTTGTACTGATGGTGATATAAATCATGTGTCGGGGGGCTTTACTTCCCCACGACTCTCATCCTGTGGGATTTTATACTGCGATTTTGTATCCTCGGTGCCTTATGTCGTTGCAGTTTATCTGACTTTCTTCATGGAAGGTGAGCTGTTAGTTTTTGTCAAGTCTGTTGTGTACAGTGCATCATCTTAGTTTTGTTTTGTTTTTGATTTGTTGGTTGGTTGTTATTGTTGTTTTGTTGTTGCTTTGTTGTTGGTTATACGCTTACTGGAAATGGATTTCCCCTCCCTTTTTCTTCTTTTTCTGATAATTTTGAGAACTAACTCAGCTGAATGACGGCTTGCTGGTAGTTCAGCATAGTTTTCCGACCATGATGTTCGTTTGATGTTTAAACAACTCTACTTTTCACTGAGGCATGTTCATATCATCATTGCGCGTTTGAGAACACGTGCAGAGTGCTATGCAAGGAACAGTTTGATCAGGGAATAGTCCATAAATTCAGTTCTTTTACTGACGTTCCATGACGTTCAGGTGGTATGGGCGCCATGTTGCTTGGACAGCCAGCCATCCCAACAGCCTTGTGTTGACAGTCATGTGCAACACGGTGGTGGACTTGCTAGTATCTGTCACTGTTATTTCTTCACGTCAGACAGGTTTTTGGAAAGAGTGGAAACCTGTGCCACGCATCTTTTTTTCACCAGCGGAAGTTATAGTTGAGGACCGAGAGGCGTGCGAGAGTGAGTGTGTGTGTGTGTGTGTGGTGTGTGGTGTGTGTGTGTGTGTGTGTGCCAAAAATCTGTGCGTGTGTTTTTCAGGGGCCACAAAAAGGGGTGTGGTCCTTCCACACCCCCCACTTTCTACTTTATGTTTACCCTCATTATACCTTTTGCTTTTAGGGGGGGGGGGGGGGGGGGGGGGGGGCAGGGGCTGATGGGTACTTTTCACGTACTTTTTGGTCGCAGGAAATAGCAAAAATTCAAAACAAAGTCAAAAGTTTCAGATCATCACCAAAAAAAAGTTTTATTTTTTCTATAAACAAAATGGGACTAATGCCCTTTGTGGGATAGGTTATGAAGTAGTAACCAAGTAAACTTCAGCTCACTCATAACCAGTGACCGTTCTGAATGCATCGTGGGTCTGTCGTTTGATATCATGATCCACGTCAGGAATCCACAGCATAGTTTAATAAGGTCCCCTGGCCAGGCAACGAACCAGCAAGTTTCACCCTCAGTCCATGTAAAATCCCCTGTCAATCGTAGTTCCTTGCGTCATTCCTAGTTGGTCGGTATGAAACAAACAGACAAACAAACACAGATAAAACACGATATCTCTCTTTAGTCGTAGGTAATGATAAAAATGGTAATTCACGGACTGAGATTCTGAAGCCAATATAACGGCACGGATGTCGTGAACATAACCATTCCTGTTGCTGCTGTGTTTTTATTTTCAAGTCCTGCTATAAAGTCACACTATCCCACACGACTCAATCTCCTCGCCTTCCTTAATACAACTGTAGAGCAGCAAAAATACTATTCGAAGCTTCTACGAGCGATTCCAAACACTCTCGTTTCGCACTAGTCAGCACTCATAGTATCGGTCTTCGTCTATTTACTTATCATTCGTTATCATGTTGTTGCTGGTTTCGTCGTTGTCGTTGTCGTCTTCGTCGTCCTATTCTACCCTGACCAAGCGATGTTATGAACACACAGGTTCGGCAGTGACGCAGAACACATAGGAAGCGGCCACCGAGCGGTCAACACCGATGTAAGTGGCACCAAGGCAAACATTGGTAGAGAGCGGCATTCTTTCTTAAATATCGCTGGGGAATTGTTTATGTTTCCCAAAAAACGGGCGTCCATACGAAAAAAAACATTCTTGCGACGCAGTGTAAATTTTGTTCACTGGATTCAAAGCCTACACACACGCGCGAGGCGCGCCAATGCAGGTTAAGCGCGCGCGCGGAAAGACACACACACCACATTCACCACACCCACACCAACACACACCCCAAACACACAACACACAACATGCACGCACACACGCACGCACGCACGCACCACTCACCCATTCACACCATTCACCCACCCAGCACACAACACACACACCCCCAACACCCACACACACACACACACACAACACACACACAACCACACACACACATGCTCGCAATGCAAGACCCAAAAGTATTATTCTTCGACAGCAAGGAATAAAGGAAGCGTGTGTCCTGCCCTGCGATATTCTACGCGGTCAAAGAGCTTTTGTCAGACGGAGAAATTTTTCACAGCACAAGACCTCGCATGCAGCAAGGGCTTTGGGAAATGTCCTCCCTACTATTGCATCTGCTGGCGAAGAGATTCCCGATGCCTGTTCTGATAATGAGACGGCTCCGATGTGCTGTCTCTGCTCGACGGGGTGAAAATATGAGGGGTGCCTATCAATGGGTGAAATCAATCACAAAAGCATTCAGAGTGTATGTGGCTTGGTGTGTGTGTGTCGTGTGCTGGGGTGTGTGTCGTGTGTGGCCGTGGGCTGGGCTTGTGTGTGTGGATGTGTGGTGGTTGTGTGCGTGTGCGGTGCTCGTGTGTGTGTGTGGGTGTGTGTGTGGTGCGGTAGGTATTAGTTTTTTAAAGGCTCTTCTCGGTCGATGATTTAGCTTAGCGTCAAAAACACCGCCACACTTTGTAACTTTGTTTAACAATGCAAAAACAAGGAACGGGAATTAAAATGGGTAAAACAAAAAAAAGAAAGAAGAGACAGCATGAGACAGACAGAAAGACCCCCCCTCCCGTAAATGACAGAGGACAGACACAGAGTAGAAAGAGGAGGACAAGAATTTCCCCCTTCACCCTTCTCCCCACGAGCAATAGGCACCTAATAAAATAAATAGCTGATCTCAAATGTTAAAGGTTGAAAGATAAAGTGGATATAAAATATAACTAACAGTACGACAAAGCGCAAAATAACATTCTAGGCGCCTGCCGGCCGTGTGTGTGTGTGTGTGTTGCGTGCGCCGCGTGCGTGTGTTTGTGCGTGTGTGTGTCGTGTGTGCCGTTGTCGTGTGGGTTGTGTCGTGTTGTGGCGTCTCTCTACTCTCTGATTTCTGAATAGCATCTTTTTTCAGTTTGACACTTAATCCGCTGAGGGCCAACCGTTGATTGTGTGAGGGAACGATGACCGCATCTCCCATGATAACCTAGTTGTAGGATGGAACTCGAGCTAAAACTGCGACGATGTCAATTAATAGCTTTATGGGGACTGAGTTAATAACTCCTTTTCTTTTTTTATCTTTCTATGTGACGTTGGCTCTTGGATCATGTGCGAACAGATACACTAGACAGCGTTAAGTATCTTTAAGAGACTAAACTAGTAAGGTTATGTGATCCTCCCTACTCCATCGCACCTCCTCCCATCCCTCTCCCTCACCCTTTCCGCCGATACAGTGGTCGCTCCCTCCGTCCCGGAACAGACAGGACCCCTAGGTTAGAAATAGAAACACATTGAAAGGCCGGGGCAGGTCAGAGACGATCAGAGATCACCAGAAAACGCCTAATGAGACTTACACGATGAATTCATTACTAAGGAAGGCCTGTGTCCCTGCCAATCCTGCGCTTATTCCGCCCTGCCCCCTGCTTCCCTTGGTGAGTGCATCGATGCCCATCACTGCAGTACTGAGTCTTCTCCTGGTCGTGATGTCTGTTGATCATTACGAGCGTCAGTAGCATCACGCCACGGCTACACTACACACAAACACACCCCACACACATAAAACCACACACAATTAACAATAACACACACACACAGATAGACACCACACCGCGACACAATCACACATCAAACAACCACACCCCCCACCACAAACCCACAACCACACACCAACACCACACCAAAACACACACAGATAGCTACACCAACACAAACACCACACACCACACCACAAAACCACACACTTCACCCACACACACTCAGATCCCGCAGAAACAGGACGAAGCCAGAAAGAGTGGCAGAGAAGAAGACACCATGAGAAGAGATAGCTACAAATACACAAAATGCACATTGTAATTCAACTTGGTGAAACCAACCCACAATCAAAGACGAGAGGACC